>JAIFZK010000020.1:5550000-5582500 GCA_027481765.1 Tenualosa thibaudeaui | reverse complement strand
GAGGGCAGGCCAGGTGTTTACTGCAATGTGGACGTCCTGCTTGACTGGATCCACTCAGCCATGCAGGTTAGTAGCTTCACTTAGTTTCTTGGTCTGACGTATTGTGCTTGTGCAATATATAAACAGATTAGAGTGCTCAGTATAGGTCAGTTAAGTCATTCTTCTGCATTTTAGGTCCAAATTCAAACATTTCACTACTTTAAGTTATATGTAGGACCCAAGCACACAGACATGAAGATTGAACATTTCATTGCTTTGAGTAGTATTTGTGAATATGTAGGGCCTAAATTCATACACATAGTTTGTGAAGTTCTGCTTTGTTAACAATTAAAGGCAGACATTGAAGTATCTTAATGTGAGTTATGGATTATGAACAGGCCTGAAATTGTATGTTGCTGCTTTCATTTCTGCTTTGGAGACTGATCAATTTAGCTGAAAACATAGCTAATAGCTAGTAGCTCCATACTGTAAGAACACAGTGTGCCTGCATCAGATGTGTGTGCAAGAGAGACAAAAGATCAGATCCGCAAGGCAAGTGCCATAGGAGTCACCTTAGGAAGCTGTAGACAAAACAAATCGAAGGGACAAAATGAGAGCTGTTTTTTTTTACATTTTACATTTTTCCCCAGTCATAGCCAATGAACAGAGGAAGAATTCAAGAGAACTGAGCCATGAGGAGGGCCTCTCTGAGTGTGTGTGTGCATGTGTGTGTGTCTACACATGCAAAACCACCCCCTCTGCCCTGGCTTACCTTCAGATGTCAAACAGAATGATCATCATGCTGGTTTGGGATTTGCACAGAGTGCAGAATTGCTGTGTGTTATTAAATAATACTTAAGTCTCAGGGGAAATGTGCTATATTTGAATATGTTTGTCCAACCAAGTTGAGGATGATAGAAGATGACTGGTGGTTTAATACTTCCTCAGCCATTGCTCTCTCTGCATTGCACTCTTGATCTCAGAGTGCAATGCAAACATTAACCTTTGCCATATGAGACAAAAAACACAACATGTTTGTTATTCTACCTGACTATGTAAGTAACACCAATGTTTTGTTTTTTGTTTGTTTGTTTTATAAATCTGTCATCTTGCATTTACATTTACAATTAGGCATTTATCTAAAGCGACTTACAAAAGAGGATAACATTGGAGAGTGAATGGATAACAATGACTTCATACAATACAGAATTAAATGTACACTAAACCATCATCACTGTGAACCTCAACACCACTTTATTATCATTTGTCCTGAAGGTCAGAGAAAGCGTAACATTTTTATTTTTTTATTTGAACACTAAATTGGTAATTTCCAACACAATTTACACTATAAGTATTATCTCTGTGGCCAAAAAAGCAAATGTGGCTTTAAATGATGGTGCTTGTGTAAGTAGAGGTTTATTCAAGTGTATGTGTGTGTGTTTAGCTTGTCATTATAAGCGGTTAATGTGTAGCATGTGTGATGGTATTTTGTAAATAATGTAAGTAAGGAACACATTTTTGTGGTTATGTTTTTGTCTGTTTATACTGTATATTTTTATATATGTTTATGTTATAATAAATAATAGATTGTCTGAATAAGTTGTGTTTTCGTGAATGAAATACTTAACGTTAATACATAAAATAATGATCCAATCCTAACAACAAAAGGTGGCAAGTAGAGAGTGATTTCAGCCCCAAATAATTTTGAGCCAACAATAAGCCTTTTAAGCCTTACACGTAGGAAGCAAGGGGTCGCGATACCCTTAAAGTTGACATCCCCACCCCCCAAAAAACAAACAAACAAACAATGAAATACCCCACAAAGTACTTCGAATCTAAACAATTTTCACAAACTATCCATCCCTGCCAAGTGATTAAGGTCAATGGATATCTTAACATAAACAGGATGTTATACAACATAACTGAACATTAAAGACACTATGTATCTTTTATTTATCTTTTTGAAGCGTAATTCATCCAAAAATCAACTATACGTAACTATGAAAAAATAATAGCACTGACATATTGTGCCCGAAGTATATGCATTGCAATCTCCTCTGTAATTAGCATGCTAGTGACGTGTTGTCTTGTCTTACAAGTAATACCAGTTTATGTCTGAGGTGGCAGTATTGAGTCACAGACTGGCCAAACCAACCTCAGTGTAAAATCACCTAAAGGCAAAAAAGTCATACAACTTGTGGCACAAGTGGCCATACTTGAACAGCGACTTCAACTTGTTAACGGATTGTTAACTTACTGTCTGCCACTTACTCCCCCTAAGGTAATGCCATTGCTTTGATGGTAATGTGAGATCTGAAACCTATGTAAAAGCAACACATATAACAGAAAATATTGTGGTAATGAATGCTGAAAAAATTAATTGAATGCTAGGAAGTATAGCTAAAGGAGAGAGCCTAAGTAACAGGCTAACAAGAAAACTGAAATTCTGTGTAAACGTAACGTTATGACGTCCCCAGTTTAGTCATTTTAGTTGTGTTTTTCATGTTCCTGTGGAGCTGTGAGCTCCAGCTCCAGCTGTGGATCATTTCGACTTCATCCAGCTAACTAGGTTGTTTTGACGACATAACGTACATCTTAAAGTGGCGATCAGTGGCAGGCCAGCTGGGTTTCAATTTCTAAGACTGCAAAGACCACATTTATCATATTACTATTTATTTCCAATGAACACTGAAAATATAATACTGGACAAATTTAATGGATCAGTGAAGGGGAACAGATTGATGCTGCCATAGTTCAGACTCCCTTGAGTCAGCAATTTAATACTGTTCATTTTCTTAAGTGGAAAAGAATTATATTAAGGGACTATGTTTTGCTATGTTGAATGCAGGGCAGATGAACCGACTTTGCTGTAACACTCCCCATTGGCATATGGAGTATGAATGTAATACATGACTTTTATGACACGTAGCACTTTAAACGGTCCAACAAATAACACTAAAAACAAACAACATATTGTACAATTCAGTAACAGAACGTGAACAGAATATTCAACTGCACAAGGGATTATAGTTGATGCAATATCATTTCACATCATATGACATGTTGTATGCATATTCTTGTAGAGCCCTAAGGTGAGCCATTTATGCTGTATATTTGGTGTAGCAGGAACATGACAACATGGGAGACAGGGAGAGGGATGGTGATGAAAAGAGACAGGGAGAGATGTAGAGAAAGACAGGGACAGACATGAAGAGGGAGAATGGGAGAGGGATGGTGATGAAAAGAGACAGGTAGAGGGATGGTGGTGAAGAAGAGAGGAAGAGGGATACAGATGAAGAGGGAGAATGGGAGAGGGATGGTGGTGAAGAGGAAGAATGGGAGAGAGATGGTGGTGAAGAGAGAGACAGGGAGAAGGATGGTGGTGAAGAAGACCGTGAAAGGGATGTTGATGAAGAGGGAGACAGGGAGAGAGATGAAGAGGGAGACAGGGACAGATATGAAGAGGGAGAATGGGAGAGGGATGGTGGTGAGGAAGACAGGGAGAGGGATGGTGATAAAGAGGGAGACAGGGAGAGAGATGAAGAGGGAGACAGGGACAGATATGAAGAGGAAGAATGGGAGATTGATGGTGGTGAAGAAGAGAGTGTGTGTAATGAACCCAATCAGCCTGACCCTAAGGTCATTCAAACACAGACAGAGGGTAACAGGGTCCTAATGTTTCAACAGAGGTGGTTTAAATTGTTCCGCTGGGTTCACTACAGTCTAAATGTAAGGGGAGTTTTGTGTTTTCATTCTGCAAAACTCTGCACTGACAAAAAAATAATAAAAATAAAATAAAATCTTTAAAGGCGAAGGCTGACCCTGCCTTTATATCTGCTGGCTTCAAAAATTGGAAAAAGCCTTACAAGGTTTTACAAGGATGAGCAGTTAATCGCTATGCTGTAGCCATGTCTCTACAGAAAAAAAAAATAAATAGATGCCACATTATCCTTTGTCAAAGCTAGAAAAACAAGCTGATAACGTGGTGGGTTCAATTAAGTACTTGGCACGTCAGGGGCTTGCAGTACGTGGGCATGAGTTAGATAATAGGAACCTGTGCCAGCACGTCAGCAATAAAGCTGAGACTGACCCTATTCTGGAAAATCAGCTCAAAGGGGACACAAAAAACACAACAATATTTCAGCCCAGAAATTCAAAATGAAATCTTGGTTGTGTCACTTCAATGACACAACCAGGAAGGTTCTTGCCAACATTGTCCTAGATGCCCTTATGCCTCCAAACCTCCAGATAGCGTTCACTGTGGGGCACACTACATGCAGTGAAACATTACAGACTTGAGTATTTCGAAGTGCTGGACCTGATTACTGGACAGCTGAAGGACAGGTTTCAACAGGGTGGTCTCTTAAGCTTAGAGAGTTTAGAAAACTCTCTTCTAACTGGGCAGATCAACGCATCACTAACTGAAGCCAATCCTGAACTGAACCACCAGTCCCTGTCTGTACAGCTCCCCATGTTTCTAGCAAATTACAAATTTGGCAGTGTGACAGGCTGCAGAAATCATGAGGGAGCTACCTGTTCAGGTCAGGTCTGTCTTCAGTGAAGTCATGCCAAACTCATCTGCAGAGGCAGAGTGAAGTGTCAGTGCGCTTAAATGCCTGAAGACGTGGCTGTGGTCCACAGTGTTAATAAATCTTTCTAGCTTTTTAAAACAATAATACACAAAAAATACATACTTTTTATTGAAAGATCCTGTGTGTATGGTTTGGTTCGACACCAGTTTTCTTACCCTCTCAGTCATTCCACACAAATTGAAAAATGAAGGCTATGTGAACTTAGATGCTCAGGTTTTATAACTTGTGATTTGTGTGTTACCAGCTTAGCTTGTTTGGCCTGATTAGCCAGTGCTCTATTTTCCCTCCCTGTGGTCACATGACCATGTGAGTCTGCTACACAGTCTGCATAAGCCAGCTACTGTGTGAGGAGGATGTGGACAGTGGATGAGAGGGTCCAGACCTCACCCTAAGAGTAGACAGTTTGTTGACAGGACATGCAAGACATCCCATGTAAGAATTATTAGTTCTGGGAAGTTCTGGGAAGGTTATCTCCGGAATGTTCCATGAAGGTAGTTTTGGCTTTGGTAAGTTTTTTTAAATCGCAAATACAACATTAGTTTGGCTGCGGAGGAAGATTCACGATTCAGTTGAATAAAAGAATGCAAGATGTGGAATCCGAACTTGGGTCGCCTGAGCACTATTCACCTACTCTATTAGGGCTATGAAGTAATTTTTCACAAATAGGGTATAAGACATAGGCATACATGTATTATCCATATAGGCCTACGTTGGGTTTTGGCTGTCTCTGATTGTTCCGTTAACTTCGATATGCTAAATTGTTGGACCGGACACCAACAATTCAGTACAACATTCCAGGAACGTTCCAACACTGTTTCATAATAGGAACACCAAACAATAACCAAGTGGGAATGTTATGTCTAGGGCGCAATACAACCATTAAGTAACAAGTTTTTGGTACCTAAAACATTAGGGGAATGTCTTACTCACATGTTTGTGAGTGTGACAACCTACAGCTAACATTCTGAACATACACTCAAGGCTTACGGAAAACATTCAATGGGCAACATTATTTAAGGTTTTTGTAATGTTCTGTGTTAGCTGGGATGTTTCCTCATATTTCACTATCTATCAACAGAAAAGTTTCTCCATTTTGCTTTTGGCTAGTCATTCCCTGACAGTTCAATAATGTAAGTGACATGTCATTAAATAAAAGTTTTACCTGAATAAAATTTCATTGCTATCATTTAATACAGTACGTTGTCACAATTTACAGTACCTTGTACAGATACAGTTGTTAATGGTGAATTAGTATTTACTTTATGTTTACCTTGACCTTACCAGTAGATAAACATGAACTTCACATTAACAGCGACAGTTATCATTGTGAACATTTGTTAAAAGATCAAAAATTGATCAGATCACAGAAATGAAAATCAGAGTGTGACTACTTCAGAGTACACAAAACCAGTAAATACAAATGTGTTAATGGTGGTTCAAGATGAATGAATGGTGTTTACACACAAACACACACACACACACACACACACACACACAGAGAGCTGCACTGCAACGTCGGCAAGGAGGTTACCCTGGGATCTCCAAGTTATGAGGTTTGTGCAGACGTGTATTCACATGAAGATGCTGTGACACAATGTTTACTTAAATTTGTAGGAAAAAGTCAAACATTTTCAAGATTAAAACTGCTGGCATTCTCACAGCACAGTGTTCATAACTCACAGAGTACTTTAATGGGAGTGCTTGGGCTTATAACTGCAAATGGGTTTCACAGGTACACACAGGATCTTGTGGAACAATTAAATACTTATGGAGACTGTAGTGTTTGATGGGAAAGGCACAAACATCAGTGTTGGAATGAAAAGAAACCCATCACAGTAACACACACACAATAAACACAAATGCAGTATTATTTAAGCAAACTTATTTTATTATATGCACTTTTTAAACAGATTTCTTTTACAGTCCAGAGAAAGTCTACTGAGGTGCATAGTCATGGTCAGAGAATTATGACAGACATTTGTACAGAGAGGACAGAGGATCAGTACAGTAGATGGACGGTGTACACATTCACTGTTACTGGTTAGAGAAATAGTCAAAGCAGTGTGTTGCTGTTGACAAGCAGACAAGCTCACCGTAAGCAGTCACAGACACACAAATGGTGCATGGATGTATAAAGAGGGTGATTAGATCAGATGTGTTGTAAACACACCTTAAATACACACACTTGATGGCTGCTATTCATCCCAGAAGAAGGAGAGTCCTAGGCAACAAGTGGAGTGATCAAAACAAAACAAATGAATAAAATACAAACAAAAATTCCCAAATGACAGGACACCTTACATTGGATCTGGTGCCAATGACATGTGAATTCAGGTGGATCCTCTTGCAGATTGGGTCTAAATCCGTGCAAGTTTTGTCTGTTATTTGGGACTGCCTTACTCATCCTAAAAGTTTCTGAACATAGGGGATGCAGTGGTCACCATGTACACCTGTGCTTGTTACTCTGTGTTGGTG
Source organism: Tenualosa thibaudeaui (assembly GCA_027481765.1). Classification (NCBI taxonomy): domain Eukaryota; kingdom Metazoa; phylum Chordata; class Actinopteri; order Clupeiformes; family Clupeidae; genus Tenualosa; species Tenualosa thibaudeaui. Next base: position 5,575,454 of record JAIFZK010000020.1, on the reverse strand, counting down.
TGCTTGTGTGCATTTTCAGTTTGAAACCAAGGCTATATAGATTTGAGTAAAAGTGTCCAGTGCTTTGTTAATCTTCTAGAAAAAAAAATAGTTATGGTGACCAAACACTGTATACTTCAAAAGCATACAGACTATTAGCCTTCTGAGAGCTCAGAGATAGTGGTAATATCACATAAGGATTTAAAACAGTACTGTACCATCACAAATGGGATAGTTCTTGTATAATGCTTGTATATACTATATATAGTTCTTGTATTACGTAAGTGTACAAACTTATGTGTTGTACATTTTGTATTTTTAAGTTGAAATGCAGTGAGCCTCACTTCAGGGGAAAAGAGAATGTCCCTGGCTGGAATGTTTTGATTTAGTTTCATTTAGCCAGATGTACAGTATGTCTGGAGACAACGACTGTAAAATGTGGCCTACAAGTGCAGAGAGATACGTGAATCCACACAGACACCCAGAAGAGCAATACGACTAGGAGAGGTTAGAATTGCACAGACTTGCAGAGGTTATTTATGGGTGGGTAGCAGTGGTGGAAAGGGCTGTAATAAGCATAATTTTTTTGTTTGTTTTGTTGTTGTTTTCTGAGCAAGAAACTTTTGGACACATCACTGGGTCAAAAGGTGAATTAGTGTTACTTTGTGAAAAACCAGTTGAGATTAGGACACTGTCTAGACCACTTGATATATTAGTTTCTTCCAAAATTCCAGTCGATAGACCTCTGTCAGGTTCTTTTGAAGGTTCCACAGACCCTAACATTGCTAATATTGCAAGTGATTTAGTCAGTGTGCAGGATAATTTTTTCTTGTTGTTTTGACACACCAGCCCTAGGCCACAGTTTCAGTGTGTTGTCTCCAGACGATGGGTGCTAGGCAGAGAAGGGCCCTGTGAGGCTAGTTATGAGCTGACTTCGCTGACTCTTGGCTTGGCAGTGGGTGCAGCAGTCGCTCGCCCGCCCCAACCACGGCAGTGTGATCCTTCAAGGAATATCAAATTGGAAAACACATTAAAGGTCAGTGCTGATGTTCTTCTAATCCAGAGGTGACAGGTCACCTCCTTGTACTGGCGAGCCAGGGGTGTTTCAGTGTTAATTTCAAACCACCACTGCACTAGTTTAGACTCCACAGTACAGCACACAGCTTGAAATGGCAACACAAACAGTCCTGTCTCCTGGATGGCATTATGACAAAATCCAAACTTGTATTTCAAAAGTGGCAGTAGTTTTTGTTTAATCTTGCACATACGATATTCATATTGTTCTGTTACTGTTAAGATCTTAAAATCTGGAGCAAATTTGTTTAAAAATCGCCCTTTTGTTTGCATGATAGGCAAACCATAGTATGGGCGGCACATTTGTCCCGCAATGTAATGCCATTAGGATTTAATTTCTAAATACCTACTGCTTTCAAAAGTTGCGATTCACATTTATTTCTGAGAACATCTCTCAATTTTTACTATAGTTGAAGCCATGGTGTTGTGTAGCCCCTTTTGTAAAACATAATAGACAATTCTCCATTGAAAGAAAATCTGCATTCCTCTCCAAGTGTGGTAGCTGCAGAAGCATATACTGAGACAGGGCACTAATGAAATCAAATGTAGAATAAGAATACTTGCTGTTGTGTAAGTGCTCAGAATATGTTAATACCAGTGCCTGTCCAGGATGCAGTACCTTATGTCTCCAGACAGAGAACCACTATGGTTTACACTGACATTGTTTGTGTAGTTTACAGACATAGATAGAGGGAGAGGGAGGGAGAGAGAGAGAGAGAGAGAGAGAGAGAGTTGGATGGGAAGAGAGAGACAGACATGAAATAGAGAAGCAAATTTCAGGATGACACTGAAAATGAAAATATATCAAAGGATGGAAGGGAGAGGAGGGATATGGTCTGTGTGTGTGTGAGAGAGAGAGAGGGAGAGAGAGAGAGACAGAGAGAGAGAAATAGGCAAAGACTGAATTGCCATGACTGCACTGCACTGCTGCAGTTGAAATGGGCTGGGCTGCTCTTGGTGCAGAGCTCCTCTCAATCCAGACACGAGCAGCCGAGCCCAGAGAAAATCAATCCCAACTGATGACAATGCACTAGATGAAACAGTAGGGGTCTGAGTCAGACCAGAGGCATAACAGCGAGCAAGAGAGGGAGAACAAGAGAAAGAGACAAGAGAGAGAGAGAGAGAAAGAAAGAGGAGAGGAGGAGAGCAAATCGCTGCTAGAGTGAGAAGCCACAGAGAGGATGGGGGAAAATGGGAGAAAGACAGAATAGCATGACGTGTACATTCATTGTCCTAGCTCTTTCTGTGGGAAGACTTATTGAAGAAAGACAGAAGTATGACTTTAGCAGAAGGTTCCAGTGGATCTAAAGTGCAAATAGACCACAAATGAATAAGATCCATAACAGAGGGCAAGTAAATATTGAAATAAAAACATACATAAGCATATTTCCATGTCAAGGCCAGAGTAACAGAAGCTATGTCATACAGATTGAAATATTCATTTTTAACAGTATTGCTTTTAAAAACCATCAGAAGCCAGATTTTTGACCCTCAGTATTGGAGATATAAGCCTCATTCATTTGAGCACTTAGCACGACTTACAAATGCCACAAGATCTGTCATGTCTGTCATGCATAGACTGAAACCTGCAATAGCAAAAAGGATTACAATTGTATAATATGTAGAGGGATATACATCTGTTTTTCCAGAGTATTTCACTTCTCAAGTATACCATAATAGTCAATGGATATGCAGTATGCAGGAGGGAACATGGAAAAAGACAAAGACCATCACCATAAACTTCAAATGGGTAGTTTCTGAGTGGACGTATTTGTGAGCATCAGTGCATTTGTCTGTCTGTGTGTGTGTGTGTGTGTGTGTGTTTGTGTGTTTCTGTGTGTGGGTGTTCTACCGTTGACCAGTTCAAACATCAATATATCCCAGGGGCAGATCATTAATAAGTAAGGGCAATGGCCCAAACTCAAAATGGATGTAGATCTGTGTCCACACACACGCGCACACTCTGTATTGCAACATCATTATGAAAAGCATGAGAATAAAATAATGCCATTATTGCTGTGATTACATTTGGAACATAAAAGGCTAAGTTGTGCAGAGGTAACTCTTTGGATTATTTAATAATAATAATAATAATAATAATAATAATAATAATAATAATACGCAATACTTGATGCTGAATCAAAATTGCATTGAAATAATCCCCATAATTCATTTTAAGCAATGACATTATGGGACAGCCACTACACTGCACTCATTTTAAAGCCTCCCAAGCCAATCTTAGGAGATCCAAAGGCCCCAATTCTACAAGTAGAGTCAAGTGAAAAGGAAGTTTGTGTTTTAAAGGCGCTTGCCAGGACATGGAAGCACTCACAACAGTTAACAAAGCTCACCTTTCCACTGCTATCCTACTTGTCTAACCCACACAAAAGATACCTACCTCCCTGGACTGTCACAACCTTCCTTTCAAAATAGCACTCTTGGTTACTTTCGCCACGCCACAGATTTACATTGTTTACATATGTTTACATTGGAAAAACAAAAATCTACATGATTAAAGTGCCCATTAAGGATTCTCTGTAAACACTGCATGTGCCAGTACCCATACAGGGAGTGCATTGCAAATGTTTGCGGAGTACATTTATATTTTGCTTTCATTTGAATCTGCCACTGAAAGCAACATTCATCAATTACATTTTCCTGAACTTCCATTACAGTTAAAATGTCAGACATGATACACAGAGGTATATTTGTAATTTCTGATTAAGGGAGTAAAGTTTGTCAAAGACTGTTAAGGTGAGACATAACATTGGATAAACCGTTATAAAAACATATCTCTATTTTGCTTTCCAATAAATATACACTGGTTTTGTTTATAAGTTAGATTTAAATGTCTGTCCTTATTGAGGCAGGACAATACAGTTGCTAAGAGATATTCAGGTAGATTGCACTTTTCTTCATATGTTTCTGTATAAACTTTGAGTCTATGTCTGTTCTTGTAGTGATGAGTGGGTCTCAATAAGACTGTTAATACACTGACAGAAATTATAGCTTATGGTATTAATAAGTTAATCTTGCCTATGAAAAGATGTGCAGATGAATACCACAACTATTATAGTTGCAGATGAATGCCACAAGGATTATGGCTGCAAATACATGCCATAACTATTATGGTGGCTATTGAATACCACAACTGGTATGGAGGGTGATGACTATCAGGACTGTTATGGGTGTGTGCTGATGAGTCCTCCTCTGGACTTAATTTGTATTTCTAGACAAAAAAAAGGTTTTATATGCTGGACATTGAGGGAGCTATAAGGAGCGAGGTGATTGGTGGGCAGAGAGTATATCAGAATAGGAGTGAATGGGTCTCAATAAGTCTCTTAATCCACTGACAGAGATTATTTATATCTTGCGGTATTATTTAATGTTAAATTTAATCTTGCCTATGAAAAGACGTGCAGATGAATACCACAATGAATGCTGATGAATCCTCTGGACTTAACTTGTATTTCTAGACAAAAAAAAAACAAAAACATTTGAAATGCTGGACATTGGGGGTGGGGGTTATAGAGGGAGATGTGATTGGTGGGCAGAGAGAATAAGAGGGAGGAGAAGAAACAGTGCTGCCTGCCCCCTAAAAAAGGGTACCCCATCTCTCCCAGCAGGGCTCTCATAGCCTCGTCCACACCAAACCCTCATCCAGCAGTCACCATACTTAGCGCTAGCCTAACATCCCTGGTCAAAAGCACTGACCAGCATAAGCAGGTATGCCAGAGAAAGACAGATGGATGCTATAGTTCCACACAATGGCTTTAAGCACAAACAAGAACCCCTGCCCTTACAAAATGGCCGACAAGAAAGCCTGTTTGCCCTTGGGTCAAACTGGGTTTGCCAGAGTGTGCAGTTAGTGTTTGAATTCACATAGACAGAGCAGGCTTTGACAGAGAAAATAAAGTCATAGAATGTGAACTTGTACAAGGTGGGTGACAGATGGTGCAGAATACATACAATATGTCTTTATAAAATCATTCAACATGCTGAAAATGTTTTTTCTTATTGTTTTGTTTCTTTTTTCTTGAAGCAGCTTCATAAAAGTCCATTCATTGTATGAGGGTATGGGTTAATGTTCTGGGAGATTGTCTTTTTTCACTATTTCTTCATGTTTCTATATGTTCATTAAAACTTCATATATATATTTTTATATTGTAAATCTGTTTAAAACTAGCGTATATATAGTTTTTTTCTTGTGGTGCAGAGGGAAGAAAGGAAAGAAGGTTCCATAAAAAGCACATGGAAGTTAGAGGTGTGTGCAGGCACCGGTGATGCATCTAAAGCCAAAGGAAAAGTCAGTGCAGGGCTGGATTTATAAACACACTGCATCTCTCTCTCTCTCTCTCTCTCTCTCTCTCTCTGTCCTTGATTCTCCACCCTAGAGCATGAAAGGGCTTATTTGTCTGTGTTTTTATACTTTTTCACACGTTTTCACTATTTCACACTTTCTGCACCTTAGGGTTTTGTTTCTGTGCTGAGAGGCCTAGCATGTTTTTTTTTTTTAATCATGTGGTTGCCTCCAGTCCTAGAGGATTATCTGATAAGCAGCACAATGTCATAGACACCACTGTTTTGCTTGCATTTATATTTTCCTCTCAGTAGTATTACATTGGAATGCTTGTGAGAGTTTACGGATATGTGCATATTATGTTAGTCTACTGGTAAAAAATAATTTAAAAAAGAATCTCTTCCCCAGCTGTTCTTCATGTGCTGCAGTGAGTTTAGGCCTGTCCTGCATCAATGCTGGCAAACCTTTGGCAGTGTGTGGATGCTGTGTGTCTCTAACTCAGAGGAGCCCAGGCTGGATCCTCATCTCCTAAACCCTAATCCTTAAACCCTAAAAGATCAAATTGAAATGAACTGACTTCATGATTGGCGGATTCATACCAATGCAGAGTTATTTGATAGTTCAAGACTTAGGGTTAGGGAAGGACACTAGGACCAAGCCCTAGAGTAGAGGAACAAGGACTAAAAGATTTGAGAGGCAGCCTCAGCCCAAACCTTAATTTTTCAATTAGGTCTGTTCAGAATCCAGTCTTCAGCCACTGTAAACAGTGTTTAGTGTTAGCCTGCAGTGAGGATCGGTTGTTGTTTCTTACTAAGGGTGAAGCTCACACATTGATCCTGTTTATGAATCCAGCCCATGACACTTTCCATAAGGCTAAAGCGTAATTCAAAAGTAAATAAAAAGAATCATATGTTCCAATTCATGTATTATAATTCCCCATAAGGGGGGAAGAGATTAAAGCAGTCCATTGTGTCCGTCTCTGTCTATACATGTCTTCATCTTCTTCTTCACCATATATTTATATATGTACATACACTTGCATGTATACATATATACATGTGGTGGTATGTAGAGACATACACGCCTTCATGCCTTTGGTGTTGCTTTGTTGTCTGCTTTGGAGCCGGAGAGACCATTCTCTGTGTTATCATTCCCTGAAGAACTCACAAGGCACTCTTTGCTGAAGGAGAGAGACAGAGAGAGAGAGAAATTGTTTTAATAAACAGTTTGATGTCATCATTATAAACACAATGCAAATGTTATTTGTTATTTAGGCCATTTAAATGTGAGGTGAAGAACAGAGCAGACAGATTGCACACAATACAATAAATAGGAAATCCTTCACCTAAACCTACTGTCATAATGCATAATTGCACTATGGTGTTATACAGAGAACTATAAATATATACAGTATATTAAAATATGATTTATATGACCAATGTGCAATTCTATGCACATCAGAATCTATGTACAGCACTGCATAGATTCCCCTTCCCTACCCTTTTCTCTTTCTCTTTCAGGGCAAGACTGTCTTGAAAGAAAAAACGATAACAAGTCACAATATTACCATAGATTCCAGTTTGAAATTAGACATTTTCACACAGACTTAAACACACACACAAACACGAACACACACATACAAACACACATGCACACACACAAGCACATGCAAACACACAGACTCTACACAGACACAAAGACATATACAAACCCACCTTCTCATTCACACACACACACACACACACACACACACACACACACACACACACACACACACACACACACACACTGACAACTTACTTTTTCTCTTGGACCTTGCGGATAACTAGGAGCACAAGGGATTTAATGACCATGGCTAAGACAATGAGGCCAATGACTCCTCCTACGACGGACATGATGATGATGGTGAGTGTATTGTCCACTTCCCTCACTGGCCCAACCAGAGCAGGAGAATTGGGAAGAGAATAGAGAGGCAGGCCAGATGGACACTGGTTAGCATCACACAACATGAAAAGGTGAGGAGAGCTAAGGGAGTTTATTTCACACATCTACTATGTAGTATACTATGACATAAATATCAAAGTGTTTTTTTAAATTAGAAGACAAAGGAATATCCTTGTGAGGAAAGTTAATTCAGATAATTACAAGTTAACAAAATGAACTTCAACAAAGTTGAAATGAGAGATGGGTGTGATCGGGATATGAGTGCCGCAGGTCAGACTCGAACCTGTGACCCTGTGGGCACCTGCCTATCTGCTCCATGTCAGCATAATTTTACAAGGCAAATTTACAAATCAAACTTAAACGTATTGGAAAACTATTAGCCCAAACACATGCACAGAGACTGGTCCATAAATATGTAGGTGAGAACCGCGAAAGAACTTACACTGATCAACAACAATGAGGGTCAACACGGCGCTGTGGTTTCGGTTCTTCTCCTTGGGGTTTTTGGCAAAGCATATGTAGTCCCCTTGGTCATCAAAGGTGATGTTTTTGAAGATGATTGAGATGTTGTTAGTCTTACTGCTGCCCACAAAGTCCACCCGCTCGTTGAAAATGACCACCTGAGGGTCAAACCCTTCTGATGGTATCAGGCCCTCTAACATTGGCTGTTGGAAACAGAAAGAGATGTTCACTATCATATATCATTTTGCATCTAGCTGATAAGAAAACCCAAGAAACTAACTGGGTATTTATGCCTTATACTGGAGGCATTTTGACTATTCTCTGATGCCCCAAGCTGACATGTACATATGTGCATGTCACTGTCTGGACCTGAAGATCATCAACACACATTGGACTAGCATATAAGGAGCAGTTGGTTTCTTTCTGTCTACAGTATTCTACTTTTACAAGTTAGCTCAAAGTTAGCCTAGCAAAGCCATATCTCTAGATGAGCTGAGAGCGTGTATGTATGGATGGCAAACAGGGCTGTGACCTCATTGGCACAGACAGTGGGTGTACAATAACATGTAGTGTACAGAGGTGGCCAACAATGGGCCATACCAAAACAATGGTATGCAAAGAAGGATTTTAGCAATACCGACCACTTAAAGTGATCCAATCATAGCCCTGTTGAATGAGAACAAGACTAATTTGTACAAGGCTAACACACAGCTTACGCTAACTGAATGGTATAGGCTCACTTCCACTGTGTTACTCATGGTACCGTTAGCCGCTGGTTGCTATTCCAGCACTCGGCATGCTTCTACAACAGGGCTGTGACTGGAAGTACTCACACACACACAATTGGCTATGCTGGTAGTCTGACCTATAGCTAGGCCACATATATGCTATATTTTATCCCCCTGCATCTTTGCAAATGGTAGTGTCCCAATTACACCTCTCAGGCTCTGTGTATATTGTATATGTAGTGAGTAGAAGGACAGTCTGCTGTTTCGGAAACAACTAAAGTGCTTTGATTTGTTATACCTCAGTCCTGTTGTAGGACCAGCTGAAGTACAGATTCTTGATACCGATGCAGCTGCTGTAGATACAGGGCATGAGCACCGTGCTGCCGTTCAAAGCCTCAATGGTGCTCACCTTCCCCACAGACACCTCCAGGGCCTGGACACACCATATACCTGGAGGAGGCAGAAATGGAGAGGGAGGGGGGAAGGAGGGGATTGAAAGAGGAAGGAAGGAAAGAAAAGAGAAAGAAAAGTTATGGAGGAGGGGAGTGTAAGTGGTTTAAAAGTGCAACAGAGAGAGGTGACCTCTGCGGAGCTGTCCGAGTGTGTGTGAAGAACTATTGAGCGAGGCCCTTATCTCTGGCTATTTTTACAGCTGGGGTGACGGGCCACTGGCACTTTCATGAGAACGTAGTACATAGTGCAGCCTGTCTCCAATATGCTGCAGAGCAAAAACCTCTCTCGTCATGGTCACACGACCCCTGCATGACCCCTAGAGACCTATAGAGCCAACAATGGGAAACAACAAGCACTTTTGTGTCCTAGACAACAACCCACAACAGGAGGGCTGGAGTCTCAAGAGGTAGAGGAAGAGGGAGAAACAAATAAAGTGAGTAAGACAAAATTTAGGCTCTATTTTGTCCATTTCTAATACCATCACCATAGAGAGAGGGAGAGAGAGACAGAGGGAGATTGAAAGAAAGAAAAGTACAAACCAAATGACAGAAAGAGAGAATTACACACAAAAACACACACACACATACAGCAAGAGAGAGCGTGTTGCTTGTTTGTTGTTTTCTGTCTGGTCCACTCTGGCTTCCACAAAGCTGATCCTGTCAAGCAAGAGTTTTAACGTCAGCAGCAAAGCCCAGCCCAGTGGTGGCTGCCACACCACTCCACTCCACCGCTATTTTTACACACCCCTGCTTTCCCATTTTAATATTTCATTCCAGAGACAGACAACACAACTCGTGACCGCTTGAGTGTGTGATCACCAGTGTGTGCTACACGTGTGTGTGTGTGTGTGTATGTGTGCGCGCCTGTGCCTGTGTGTATGTGTGTGTGTGTGTGTACGTGTGTGAAATGTCACACTGTCACACAAAATAACAGAAACAGCAAACACATCAAATTCAGCGTGATTCTTACTAATCATAGGCAGCCTACGGCAGATGTTTGTCCCAGCGGGCTGCTTTAAGTGCGCAGTGGGAAACATGCGCTGTCAGATGGTCACGTCCCAGAGGGGAACCAAGAGGAAATGGGATTCGTCTGCTGGTGGGAAGATGTCTAATAACCACACTACACACAGGCTTTGATGGTAGCGCTTTAGGCAGCCCTTTTGCAGTGGGTCTCAGGGCATAGGCAAAAGCTACTTTAATAACCCTTGGCCTGCTGACAAAAGAATAGCAGTGGAGATGCCAGTCAATCAGGGTTGCTACTGCTAACCATAGCAGCTAACAATGCAATTGCATTCCAACCACCAACTTAAATTGCTAACTTAGTCACTATCTGTGTTAGGAACATGTTGGGAAATGAAGCCCAGTTCTCCAGAACAGAGGGGGCACTGTGTCAGAAATGGCAAAGGTGTCCATACCATAAATATAGGAACCCAGGCTCAACTCAGTGTCATTTCCTGTCATTTCTCTACTGCACTGTCCATTTAAAGACAATAAAAAGCCCCCAAAATGTATACTCCTGAATAGAAACATCCAGAACAAATCTCACTGTGACACATGATGCTGAACTAAACATCGGCCCATTTATTTGACCAATCTGTGTATTTCTGTTTGGTGTCCACCACCATTGTTTGGTTATCACCACTTCCCTAAGCCTGGCCCCACTCCCACTCCCACCTTCACCCGCTCCCTCCCCACCTTCCCACATGGACCCCAACCTTAGGCAAATGACAGGGATATTGATCGCCACGCCCATGGCTCTGATGATAAATAGCAGCCTATTACGTGGTACTTACTCATGAATAGGCCGGCCAGTCACAGCACCCAAAGTATCCCAACCCAGCCCAACGCCAGCCCCCTGTGTTCTACTCTACTCTTTCCAGGAAGTGTAACTGCAGCAGGGCCAGGCAAGGCAAAGCAATTTTATTTATGTCATCCTCTTAATCATAGAGGGATAAAATGAGAGTAGATAGCAGCAGATGAAGACTTAGCATGAAACAGCCTTAGAAAATTTAAATCAAATTTAAAATAAATAAATTTATACATGCAGTACACGCAGAGGTAATGGAAGTGGGATGGGAGAGGTACAGGGACTGTGGGGTTTAAGAAAAGCCTTGAAAATGAACAAATGAATCGATAAATACACTAGGACTCTGAATGTCTGAGAGTAAGGTTGACAATATTTAGGGTCCATTAACAAACATGAATTGAACCAAAATGCAAACAAGGCATCAGGTTCTCACAGGAGTAGTTTTCAGTACTGCTGTGCATACTTAGTGAGACACACACAAATGGATCAATAGATATAGGTATAGGTAATAGTGGACAAAAGCACATTACTGGTGGTGCTTTACACTTAAGGAACCATTAACCTACAAACATACAACTAACAAGTATTTATCAGTAGGCATGTATTTCATGATATATATTTTTAATTGGTTAATTTGTATAACATTAATTAAATAGTGTAAATCAACTATGTATACAGACCCACATATTAATGGAGAGAGTGTATCTTTGGCAGCACTTTACTATATTATATATTTCAATTCCTTGTGATTATTTTACTTCATTTAACTCAGTTTAACACTTAATGACATCACATATGACCAAGTAGAAAATGCAAGCTAATGTGCCATTTAAATATCTTGTAAAACAGAAAACGGACTCTTGTACTATTGTGTTATCCAACATGTTTTAGACCGTTTCAATGACAAAACAAAACAAAACAATGCTTGAACATTCTATTTTGTCCCCAAACTACTTCCTCTATGTTAAGATAACACATGGGAACAGCTAAACTCCCTTGAAACAGTCTATATCAGAAACACTCCAAAGGTGATATAAATCCTTATGACTCACATTAGATCCAAAAGTCCTCTTGCATGAACTAGATAAAGCCTTTTTATAGCATCAGCAAACACACTTCCACGGGACAGAAGCCACTGTGGCTCTAAAGCCATTCCAAGGTAATCCCAAGGTCACCCCAAGGACACCTACATACTGCTGAGAAGCGTATGATGAGCATAGACTATCCCATCCCATTTCCAATCTCATCTGTTCAGGTTTCCATGTAATATACCTTTTGTTGTGTAATCAAGGGATGGAAATAAAACTGTTAAAGGAACAATAAAAACATTGCATATGCAGTTTTGTCAGTGAATCATGACATTTTCACATACACAAACAGACTGCAAACTCCAGTGAAAAATATGTATGCACACACACAGGGCCTCTGTGGATGCCTTTTTGTAGACCCTTTGACACTGAATAGACTCAGTTTTCATGAAAAGCCATAAGTGTGGCCGTACTGTCAGGAAAGGTACTCTGGAGGCTTGCTGGAATTGGTGCTTTATGGAAATCTCACTTGATTGTTTTATGTGCTCAACCTCTTTTACACACATTGACAGACAGATAGGCACACACACACAAACAAGGACCACACACACACACACACACACACCTCAGCAACACACTTAAATTCTATCATAAATCCCCCTGTCACTCCTGTGGATTGCTTTCATCCTGGATTGCTGGGTCCTTGGGGTGCTGTAGTGTGAGCTGGGAGGGTGGGATGGCGGAGGACCATAGCTGCATGCCCACTCACCCTGACCTACTGCAGGTTAATGTGCCACTCTGGATGAGGTGCCGCAGCCCCTCCAGTCACAGCATATGCCAGCAATTGCCCTGGCCTTCATCACAGATAAAACTGCCTCATGACCAGCAACTAATACACACCACGTGTGTGTGTGTGTGTGTCTGTGTGTGTATAAGCGTGTTGTATTTACTGTGTGTGTGTATGTGTGTATAAGCGTGTTGTATTTACTGCGTGTGTGTATGTGTATGTATGTGTGTGTATAAGCGTGTTGTATTTACTGCGTGTGTATATGTGTGTGCGCCCGAGTGTGTGTGTTCACTGCAGCAGTGCAGCTCTCTGCAGTCTGATCAGGCGCTCTGGGCTGACTCATAGCCAAGTGCTAGGCAGAGTGCCTGAGGAGATATTACTCTCATACAATGTGTGTGCCTGTGTATGTGTGTGTGAAAAAAGTGTGTGTGAAAAAAGTGTGTGCGTGCAAGTGTGTGTTTGTGTGTGTGTGTGTCCAGCTCAATCCTAACCAGGGGCTAACAAAGGAGATGGAGCTAAGATGAGAGGAGTGAGACCTTATTTGATAAGAGAGATAACAGACCATCCACGGCAGCCAGTGGGAGTTTTCTACATTCATGGTATATGAGAAATACCTAACACTCTCAATCCCTAATTTACAGTATTTAAAATACCAGTGAATGCAGCTGAATTACAATACCAGTGAATGTGTTTATACACTGTAAATGTCATATATGTGTTATATAATACACGTGGCATGTATGTGATCTATCCTACGATTGAGATGTTAGACCGAGGTCCTGACTCACAGTGGTCAGTTACCGGGCCAAAGAGGCTCTGGAGGTTTGTGTGTCCTTCTGGAAGCCACCTGAGACAGAGGGAGGGAGAGAGAACAGATGTGTTCTTCTTAAGGCTGCATGAGTTTACAGAGAGAGAGAGAGAGAGGTAGGAGGAGGAGGCTGTGTCCTTTTAGAGCTGTGTAGGTTGAAGAGGCAGATTAAAGAGGCTATGTCCTTTTTTTTCGGGCTACATGAGTAAAAGGAGAATGCATCAGCGTATTTAAACAACAACAACAACAATAATAATAATAATAATAATAATAATAATAATAATAACCACAAATAAACTAAACACAGTGTTTTACAGAGGACAATCCTCACCATCCTCCACCAGTGTGTAGTAGGTTACCCACATGGGACATATTCATTTTGGCATGCTCACCACACACATCATATCAGCTTGAGGTGGAGAGTGAAAGAGTGAATCAGTTACACTGGGGGATGATTAATGAGGCAAGATCAATGAGCAAGACTGTGAATTTAGCCAGGACACAGCCAGAGAACTTCCTACTCTTTTTGCCAGAGGAGGAGAACTCTGGCACGTGCAACCTATAGCTAATTGTTTTGTTAGAGGGCTCCACGTACTTTCAATGATATTGAATGAAAATGACAAAAATCTGTTCAGAAATGAGCAAGCTAGCCTGCTAATATCTTAAAGGAGACATTGAGTGGAAAACCATATTTGCTTTGGCTTTGAAGAGTTAGGAGAGGTTGTGCCAAAGAGCCATCATGAGGCATGGTTGTGGTTCATATGAAAATCTTAAACATAGAAATAGCCACTAAAACATGGGAGAAATAGAACAAAGCCTACATGTGAGGTCAAATAGCATAAAGCAATTGTAGTTCAATTGTGGTTGCCAAAGAGGTTTTAATTGGGCTTTTGAGCACTTGAGCTTATTTTTGATAAATTCAAGTTGAATATATTCTATTTTAGCTTTAGAGAACAAGGTACAATACTCCATTCATCCATTCTATGTCACCTTTAAGCATCTACAAAACACAGCTATCAGGGCAGAGCCTATACATCAAAATATGACATGAAAATGGGGAAAATGACACATTCTCTTTCTCTGCCTCACTCAACAGTAACTGTAACAGCAACAGTAACAGAAGGACACATAATCATCCTATGGCTCACTCAGGTAGCCTAAGAAGGACATATAATCTTCCTTTGCCTCACTCTAACATAACTGTGGTAGTCTAAGAAGGACACATAATATTTTTCTGCCTCCCTTAACTGTAACTCAGGTAGCCGAAGAAGAATGGCTTCCACCTGTAATCCTCTGCACCAGCCTTGGAGATAATCTTAGTTTAACAGGGAGGCTAGGTAGATGAGAGAGCGCCCTGCACAGCAACAAGCACCTTAGGGCACGATTGTGACACAACCCCCTGGAGAGTTCATCCCTCCACAAACTCCACACCTTGGGGATGACGGGGCACAGCAAATGAGTTGGGTAGTGGTTTGTGTGTGTGTGTGTGTGTGTGTGTGTGTATGTGTGTGTTTATGTGTGTGTATGTGTGTGTTTATGTGTGTGTGTGTGTGTGTGTGTGTGTGTGTGGGTGGGTGGGTGTTAAAGCCTTCCAATCCTTGCTAGCTGTGGTAGAGTGGCAAGTTGAATAAGTGGAAACAGAGTGGAGTGAGTGGAGTAGCATGTGTGGAGTGTATGGAGTGGATTGCACTGTGGTTTGGCTGAGTGTAGTGGAGACGTATGCAGTATTCACAGCACACCTTGGTGTGATAAGGTGTGGTAGAGTGAAGTGTAGTGTGTGGAGTGTGGTATAGTGCAGTGTAGCAGAGCGTAGTGTGGTGATGTCATGTAGTGAAGTGTAGTATGGTGTAGAGTAGTGTAGTATAGTATAGTATAGTGATGTGTATTATAATGTTATGTGGAAGAGCATAGCATAGTATAATGTTGTGTGGTATAGTGTAGTGAGGTGTGGTATGGTGTTCTATAGTGTGCTATAGCATTGTGCAGTGTTGTGTAACGTAATGCTGTGTGGTAGGCATAGTGCAGTGTAATGTGTGGTGTCGTGTAGTGTGGAGTGTTATAGTGTAGTGTGACATTGTGCAACATTATGTAATGTAATACTGTGTGGTAGAGTGTAGTCTAGTGAAGTCTGATGAGGTTGGACAGCAGCACAGAATGCCTGTCGCTGTGGTGATGAACTAGCAGCAGGACATGAAGGGACAGCCACAGGAGGGACTGTTCACCTGCAGCCACGTGACGCGGCGTGTGTGTGTGCGTGTCAGAGAGAGAGAGAGAGAGAGAGAGAGGGTGAGAGAGAGCAATCAGGACAAACAATCCTACATGCACATTCCCTGAGCTGTAAGAACATAGCCCCCCTTGTCTCCTCTTGTATTTGGCTAGTTCGAAGTTATTCTGGGTTTCTTGAAAAATGACACACACACACACACACACACACACACACACACACACACACATTAAAAAGGGACAACTCCAGCCAAATTCACACCATTGGTTAGACATCCAGTCTGTTACACTGGTTTCCCTTCAACACAACACTCTAGCACCACATTGGTTCCTGGTCCAATGGATTTCCTCAGAGCCACATACATGCCTCTAGGTCCACTCTGTCTTCCAATCTGCTTTAATCACTTTCTACCCAACTTATGGTTTGGCCACACTCAATCTCTCTCCCTCCACTCTCTCTCGTCATCTATCCATCTCCTCTATCTCTCTCCATCTCCTCTATCTCTTTCCATGTCCCTCTATGGCCCTATGGCATCTTACATATGCACTGAAAAAACGATTAATAATTTATCTGTCTCTACCTCCTTTTGCTCCTATCTCCACAGCGTTTTCTCTCTTTCTGCCTCCCCATGTCTCTCTCTTTCTCTCTCTGTCCTCCATCTGTAGCATGAGTGCTGACTGTGCATTCTCCAGCTGAGCTCACGTGTGGTGGAGGCGGCCAGAGCCAGTCAGCGGGGAGGCCGTTCACTTCACTTGCTTTTTTTCACTCAATTTTCTGTCTCTCTCTATCTATATATCTATCTGTCTCCCTGTAGATACATGTACACTCTCTCTCTCTCTCTTCTACTTGCTCTCTCCTACACATTTATGCCACCTAAGCACCCCCACCCCCCTCCTCTCTCCCTCTCAAGTGCTGCTGAACTAACAGGGCTCTGCAGTGATGTGCTGAATCCTGTTACATCACACATACCACACCCCACCCTAACCCACCCCAATCTTACAAACACACCCTGTAATGCGTCTCTCACATCCCATAGTCCCATCTCATCTTTGGCACTGTCCATTCCTGTCCTGTTTCCTGACTTCCGTCCGTCCAAGGCTTATGCAGAAACCCAGGAGCATGAAAAGAACCGTCCTCACAGAATCCAGAGTTCATTAGTTCTCGTCACCCAGACAACAGAACATCAACACAGCTGTCGTTCTTAGATGGAGAAACAATGTTGTTTTATGTATTTTACAGACAGAGCTCTCAAAAGGCTTCCATTGTACTCAGACTGGTCAAAGAGGAGATGCTATGTGAAGTGACCCATGCCCGTATATTCTCATTTCCCTGGTTCAAAGTCAAGAGCAGACACTCACACACACACGCGCACACACACACACACACACACACACACACACACACCACCTTTATTTCGGCAGCATTCAGAAAGTTAACTACTATATAATGACTTCCACAAAAGCCTCACTCTGTGCTATGCAAAAAAAAAAAAAAAACTGCTGATGTTTTTTTCCAGAATACATTCATTAAGGGAACATTCAACACTCTGCAACAACCATATAGACATTCTCTGCAGTGTTCATTTTAGACCATTCTAAACCCATGTGTGTTACCACTCCTAAAGGGTGGGCAGCACCCATCAGGCCTTCCTAACCTCCTGACTCAGAGGGTACAGTGTCAACATTGGGTAAAACCACAGAGTCTAAGGAAAAGCCTTGGACTCTTTTTTTTACTCTTGATCCTAAATGTATTTCTAAATGTATATTGTAGGACACCATACAACGAGTCTGAAGAACTGCAAAGGTAAGCAATAAGACCAAATCATATGCTTGAACAGCAGCACAAAATCTCAGCAACACTCCTGGTGTGTGTGTATGTGTGTGTGTGTTTGTGTGTGTGTGTGTGTGCATCACTGAAATTCCAAGAACTTCCTGTGTGGAAACACAGGAAAGAACTCTTGAAAAGTGTGAATACACAAACAGACTGTTCTCTGCTCTGCTCTAGAGACTTGTGTATACACAGGACAAAGGCACACACACGCATGCATGCACGCACGCACGCACGCACACACACACACACACACACACACACACACACAGAGCTAGGCATTCTCTTTCTCTCCCTCTCTCCTGCACTCTCTGTATGCTGTGGGGGTACCCAGACAGAATCCCACTCCACTCCACTCTAGCCCTCTCCCATCGAATCCCAGGCAGGCAGGCAGGCAGGGAGAGAGCAGCCAGGCGTGCAGCACCAAGGAACAAAAGGCTAATTAAAGAAAAACAATCACCTCATTTCTGGCCTTTCAATTCCAGGCCGTCTATTTGTTATGTGCAGGCAAACTCATACGCAAACTCACACAGAGTCAGTTAAACACACACAAACACACACACACGCACACACACACACACACACACACACACACACACACACACACACACACACTCACACAGAGTCAGTTAAACACACACACACACACACTCCTCCCCATTTTCATTTCGTCTATCTAATTACCTAGGCCACCACTTGGTAGTCCCAACTGATGATAGCTTCACCTTACCTTTAAAAGCATGAAATGGAACTGCTATAAATGGCTTGCTTATTAAACTCAAGAACATTTCAAGGCTCTGTTTTTTTTTTTTTTTGAAATCATACTTTGTATACTTTTACTGCCTTTTT
This sequence comes from Tenualosa thibaudeaui, assembly GCA_027481765.1. NCBI lineage: Eukaryota > Metazoa > Chordata > Actinopteri > Clupeiformes > Clupeidae > Tenualosa > Tenualosa thibaudeaui. The sequence goes on along the minus strand of JAIFZK010000020.1, from coordinate 5,557,185 downwards.
TCCCCTGTCGTCCCCCTTTAGACACACACACACACACACACACACACACACACACACACACACACACACACACACACACACACTCACACACTCACACACATATAGGTCGAACTGGATCTAATCAGGTCCATGTCTGGGCAAGAAGAGCACTAGGGTTTCCAATGATCTGGGACATCAGGGAGGCCTTGATTCTGTGGTTATTTACCTGAGCTCATGTGTCAGAACTACAGGGCTATTTTAGGGTACGATTGCTGCCAGTATTAAGTTGCAATGTGTGTGGTGTGTGTGTGTGTGTGTAGGCGGGGGGGTGCTACTGGTGTGAGAGTGAAAGTGCAAGGTTACACTCTCATTGTGTGTAGTCATCCACACAAACACATCAGCAGTCATACACAAATACACAACTCACAAATAAGTCCTATACACACACCCAAGCACACACACACACACAGGATTCATGCAGAGGTGTTGGCAGAAAGTTCAGAAAGGCTTTAAAGGAAAAAGAAATATGTTTGTGTGTGTGTGTGTGTTTGTGTGCGTGAGAGAGAGAGAGATCAGAATGGCATGGAGGAACATACAAAAGGTGTTGTATCATGTTAACACCCCAATACTATTTTCATAGTATTTTGTAAATAAAATATTTGTGTATTTCATTCACAGACTAAAACGCAGGTGGGTGTCTCTCTGTATGTGTGTGTGTGTGTGTGTGTGTGTGTGTGTGTGTGTGGAGCGGAGGGGGGTGGGGGTTAAAGATAGAAACAGCCCATCACAGTAATCCCTGAATTCATCATTGATCCACCAGCTTTTTGTGAACACACAAGGTCACACATCTCTGTGACAAAACATACTGATGGAGGTGTGTGTGGGTGTGGCCAGAAATACCTCACACAAAACACAGTCCACTTTACACACTCTTGCTGACATGCATTCTTGCCATTGGTTATCAATGCTGATTGATTTATATTCATCTAATTGCCATTAGGAAACATACATATAGGCCTATCTGTCTATCTATCTGTTTATCTGTCTATCTATTCTAACTACATATTATATTACTGTAAATATTAATACTCTAAATATTATATTACTTTAATTGATAAAACAACAAACAACAAAGACAACAACAGACAACAAATACTGCCACTGCTAGAACAGCTGTCCTGTGTTTAACTAGCCTTTGAGTAATTACTGTATGTCTGTAAATTAGTGCTGCCAGTCGATTAAACAAATTAATCTGATTAATCACAATAGAAAATCCAAGTTAATCACAATTAATCACACATTCAAATTCCAGAATTTTCCTTTATTTTTTATGAAGAATGTCACATGCCCCTGGTTAACACAGGCTTCAGCAAAAAGGAGCTCCTTGGTTTCCTCCACCTAACATGAAAGAGTGTAGTTGCCACAGGCTGTCTATGACAGGAGTGCCCAGGGGTGACTGACCACATGATTTTTTAACACTCCCCCTCGCATCCCAGGCGCACAAGTTCTACACACTCCCCCTTGCTTCAAATCTACCATGGGTTGACCTATGCCTTGTACTCCCATTCAATGTGTCTTTTAAAAATGCCATTATGAAGCATCTACAACCATCATTATGCTGCTTGTATTCTGCTGCTTGTCTTTATCAAAGAGAAACCCTTTCATCCCTGGACAGAGCTCTCTAGCTGATTTATGGTTCTGCTTTGACTCAGTGCAAAGGGCACACGTTGCCTTGTTGCCATTCCTATTATGGTTCTGCGTTGAGTGCGTCAGTGTATGCATTGCACAATTCATCAAATTGCAATTGCAAACTTCTCATGACTGCCTGAAGTATAAGTACCACCTGCTGACAAAGCGCTGAATTTAAAACATTACTGAAAGATAGGCATAGTACAATCCTGAAATCCTGCCACTGAATTCAAACATTTCTTAACGACATCTTAAATTATTTACAAGGTCTATACAGTGTACCAGCATGTTGTTAAAAGTACCTACAGTGGGCTGCTGAAACACACTGGCAAACAAAACAACGTGAGTGGACGAACTTGACCAATCACAGCCCTTGCAGTGTGTGTAAATGAGGAGGATGCTGGCTGGTAGGGTGACGTATGCATCTGTATTGTTATATTTGCATAAAGAAAAGTAACTTTTTACATTACTTTTTACATTAATCACATGCATTAATGTGTTAACGTTGACAGCACTACTGTAAATATAGCCTTTTCCTGCATTCCAAAAAAAAACATGAGTATTGTAAATATAGCCCTGTGGAGGCAAATAGACTGTTTCAACTGTCTGTGTTTACAAGTCTTTCAGCTCTGAATTTCGCTTTAAGAGCTCAAATTAGGAGATGCAGAAGCCAGTGGTGAAAATGTTACATTGATTGTCAGCTAGAAAAGGGGATGTCCTACTCTGAAGTTTCCTTTCCTGAGGATTATTTTGGGCAGCTTCAATACCTGTTTTTACATGACAAATCTAAGCCCTCAACTTCAGTGTATTCACACTATAGTCAATTATTTATTTGTAGTTATTTATTGTTAAAGAGAAACAAATAACCATATAGAGTGCTTGCAATGTAGATCGGTCTAAAACAAAAGTCCAACCTCCACAGAATACCTGACAGTAGTACTGTTTAAAATCTGTTGGGCTAAGATGCATAAACCATAAATATCAAGCTATATGGACCCTCAAGATGTTGTAATAACCTATTCAGTTCTATGCAACATTTGGTAGATGACTTGAAGTGTTTTGATATAAGAGGTCAAACTAATTCCTATTGCTGCTTATATAGCATATTTTTCACATCTAACTGTCTACATGCAATGTGGTGATTTTCACCACAAGCTTGTTCAGCTTCCAAGAAGAAAGAACATTGAATTAAAGCACCTTCATTGCTCCAACAGCATTACTACATCATAGACTAGTGAAGGAATGTTAAAGTGCGGCACGTCCGTGGGATCCGGGATATTTATAGGCTTCGATGGGCCCTCTCACTGATGACACTGTCACAGGAGTGGCTTTTGAGCTCGGCCCTGTCCACAGCACTAAGAGCTGATAGGCTCTGTCTGAGTGGACACAAGGGCCTCTTCACCTGACCTTCCCTCCTTGCAGCACTTAGTGGCATGAATCACACACGTCGCTTAATTGCAGGGAGCCGGACTGCAGGAGCACAGCGGCAGGCAGCTTGTGCCTAAGGGCCCGAATCTCTCTGGGTTATGTAAGAATAACCTGTTGAAGGTCAATCGATTCTTGAGAGGTCGTACACGTGTGTGTGTGTGTGTGTCTGTGTGTGTGTCAGGTCCACTTGGCTCAGAGCGAGCCTGACACGAAATGGGAGAAAAGGCGATTTGAAAATTAAATAATTTATTAAACAAACTATTTACAAGTCAGTAAACGTAAAGCAAAGCAAGAGTGTGGTGTCAGTCAGCACTGTAGTGTAGTGCAATAAGGGAAAGTGTAAATGGGGAGAAAGAGAAGCACTGCTGCCAGCCTCCCCGCGTCAGGCCTGAGCTCCCAAGAACACCAGACGCCCAACCAATTAAGGCCATTAAGAAGCCCAGCCCCCTGCCACAGCTCCACCTGCAGGCCAACACAGAGAAAGACCTGACAAACACACCAGCAAAACAGGCAGCCGCAGAGGAGGAGTGCACCGCGCCCAGCACGGCACGCACGGGGCGCCACAGTGTGTGTGTGTGTGTTGTCTGCGTGTGTGTGTTTAGTCATAGCTTTTACCGGTTGTCTAATTCACCTTTACTTTTTCAGGTGACGTTTTGGAAAATTAATTTTGGCATGTCGTGCTTATGACAGTTGGCGGGCACCTTATGTGCATGTGCTCTGTGTGTGTGTGTGTGTGTGTGACCATACCCTGGTGAAAGGGTGTGGTTGATGTATATGTGAATGTGTGTGTGCATGTCAGGCGTGCTTGATGTCCTTTGTGTTTTGCCCTCTAGTTGAGACCTTGAGCAGATGTTGGCTATTTCCCTGCCGCTTGCTCAAATCCAGGTCCCAGCACAAATAGCCAGATGTCTCAAAGGTCTGTTGTCCAAAGCCGGAGATTATTATTATTTCGGCCCATATGGTGTTTACTAAATGCAGCTCTGCTATCATTGACGTCACATTTGCTGTGCGTCACTACCAGATCAACCACCAATACCACATCGGCCAGCAACACAACAGCACAAACGTATATATGCTTTACCTGAACCCTGTTTCACAGGAGCAACTGAGCACAGTGGGGAGCAGTCTCTGGGGACTAAAAGCTACTACATGCTATGGACCTACTGGGGTTACATGCCCATAGAGTTTCAAGGGCTCCGGTATTTCAGTATCTCGGGATTTGCTGATGGAAAGACCTACGCACCACTGAAATTTCGTCAGCTCAGGTGCTATGGTTCTTGAATTATTCCACAAAAACTGTGTTAGACCAACCTGTGTTCTGGGGGGATCAGCAGTGGGGACAAAACTTTAGTAACGAGCTATGGGCCTACACACATGTGATGAGGCTCCTTGCGTTCCACCCAAATTTCATTGGCTCAGGTGGAGTGGTTCTCAAGTTATTCCTCAAAAACGGTCTTGGACCACCCCGTGGTAAGCACTGGTAACTAGGCATTTGGAGAGCAGAGTCTGGACAGAGTAAGCAATCCCCCAGTCCAGATGACAGGGTGCAATTCAAGATGCAACTCGTTACTGAACTTAGTTTGATCCAAGTATTCCAATGGTACCAGTGGGTACCAGTTTTTCGTACATATGGCTAAAAAGTGCGTGAGAATGTACCTCCAAATTTGACCAGTTGGTGGCGGTAGAGTGAGCGATTTGTTGATTTGAAACTTTGTAAAATGAACAATGGGACTGTGCAGAATCGGTGTGCCAAATTGAGTTAAATAAACATAACTAGTCTCTTTCAAGTTATGTTTACCAAGTTGTTTGAGGCAATGAGTTTCCACCAATTTTTCAAGTATTTTTCAAGCTTTACTTTTTCTTATTTTACAGTGTAGCATATTGGCTTATGATGAAAGTATATGTAGATAATGCAGATAATGAAGTATCTGACATAACACATTTATGACATGGTTACATCAATCTGAAGCTGGAGGGTTTAAGTGAAGTGATGCATCTCTACATTTGTACAAGACATTAGAACAAGCCACTGGTTTAGGCTACTACTGCAATGACAGGCTGTAAAATTATAATAGCAATAATATGTGCCTGAAAGGATGTGTGCATGGACCTTGTATGTCCTTGCCATTTAGTCTCTGCTGTGGTCCACTGAGACACACACATACACACACACACACACACACACACACACACACACACTCACATTAACTCATTCACTTTCAGCCATGAGGAGGAACAAGACATGGCCTAGTTTAAGAGCCTTCAATTCTCCTTGACAAACTGGTAGAGCAAAACCACACGGACCAACACCTGAACTCACAATCACAGCCTATATATCATCCTCAGTCAGTACTGCCTAATAGACCCAACTGGGAAGCTAAAAGGGAATCTATAGAAGAAGAGGATGAGACTGCAGGTTTGGCCACAGCAAAAGCCCAGCCATTCGTACAACCACTACTGTGGTTACGTCACTTCCACAAGCAGAGGAATCCTAGGACACCATTTAAAAAAAAAAAAAAAAAAACTTTTTAAAGCACAGACCTGCAAGTACCTTATAAATATTTCAGTACCATCAATACAACTCTGCAGGCTGGGTGTATGTAATATTATGAAAATGTGGCAGGCTAAATTTAAGCTGTTTTTTTTAAGTTGAGAAGCATGTAATTGTAGAGTTGTTGGAACTGCAGTATTTTACACAGTGCACACACACACACACACACACACACACACACATTGCTCACTTGAAATAGAGGCAACCGTGTCATGAAATGACATGCTTGTTTATTTAGCAGCAACAGCAGTGCAATACTCTTCCAGACTGGATGTAAAGCACTGCACTTAAAAAACATAAAATCTGTCTCTTAGCTTTGCTAACTCTTTGAGAGATTTGTCAATTTCTTGTTGAGATTAGTCCAAAAAGGGTCCAAGTCAGACAAAATATGAGAATGTGTCTGTGTGTGTGTATGTGTGTGTGTGTGTGTGTGTGTGTGTGTGTGTGTGTGTGTGTGTGTGTGTGTGTGTGTGTGTGTGTGTATGTGCATATGTATGTGTGTAGGCAGAGGCAGTACCTTCTAGTACTTTCAGCTGGAGGCAACTTTATGATGGTGGTATGTATTTACTGTGCTTAGGTTGGAGCCATTGGACCTCTTGGCAGCTTGGAAAACACACACACACACACGCACAAACGCACACACACACACACATACACACGCACACACACACACACATACACACACACACACACACACACACACACACACACACACACACACACACACACAGACACTGGCCTTTCATGTTTCTACTTATGTTAACATAACATTCTTCTCCAAAACACGCCAGTTGGGCATCTGTATTTTATTTCAGGAATATCAACTTATTCAACTGTAGTGAAATCTGAAATATAGAAGACTATTCCTTAGAAGACAGAGTTTAGCAAAGTGTCAAGATGAAAGAAAATTCTTTTCTGTCTCTTGTTTTGACTGGCATACAGATACCAGATATAAAATTAGTCAACGCACACCAAGACAATGTTTCCACCTTAGCAAACTCCTGTGCCTTATGCTTCAGCCCACTGCAGATAGACTCCCGGCCAACAGTCTCTTCCCAGAGACAGTGAGTAGTGGGACAAGGGTCTGACACCAGAGCCTCCCACGTTCCTCACAGTGGCGGATTTCACACACTGATCACCACAAACTTGGGAAGTGGAGCTGCTCAGTTCTCACGGTCCGAGCTAGTACATGCCACACACACACACACATATTTTCTCTCTCTCTCTCCCTTTCTCTCTCTCTCACACACACATACAAAGACACACACAGTCTCTATCTATGTCTTTCACACACATGCACGCACACAGACGCACACTCTTTCTCTCTCTCCCTCTCTCTCTCTCTCACACACACACACACACACACACACAAACAGACTATCCCATGCTGACACACCATATACTCTCCCCCATCCCCCTTCTCCTGCACCACCAAACTAGTGCTGTTGCGCTAGTACATGTGAGACCTGAGCCATGTAACTAAATCATACACGCTCCAGAACTGCCTCACACACACACACACACCACACCACACACAC
>JAIFZK010000020.1:5487500-5545000 GCA_027481765.1 Tenualosa thibaudeaui | reverse complement strand
CTCCCTCCCTCCCTCTTTCTCGCTCCATCCCTCCACCCCCACCTCCCTTACTCCCCTCTGCTTCCTCTCTCCCTCTCTCCTGCTCTTACTCCTTCTTTTGAACCATGCCGAGGACGAGCACCACCATCTCCCAGGCCTCACTGTGAAGGTGAGAACAAGGGCTCCAGCATCAATCTAGAATTACAGTTAGTATTTGCCTTTTTATTTGAACAGTGCTTATTGCTTACAGGCATTGTGCTTGCCGACATGATTTGGCAACATACTAGATTTCACAAGGGGGAAAATAAGACATTGGAATCTTCAGTGAATATAGCTGGTAAGTCTGACAATTAGCTGAACTTTTAACTTAATTTTGCTTCATGTAACTTTTTGTATTTCTGAAACATACACTCTTCGCAGCTGATTTGAACTTGTGTGCTTGTCTAGTCATATGTGACTTCATAATGTGTCTATAACATATTGTGTGTAGCAAAGCAACTGCTTTGTTTGAAGAAATATCTGTGTTTGAAATCTTACTGAATGACTTTCAGTGATATTGCCATGTCTCCTTTCTTACTTTAAACGAACACAGTCAAATGAAAAATAACTTTTGCTATTTGTCTTTCATGTCTATATGTTTTGTTTATATTTATATCTTTTAATCTTCAGAATTATTACCTAGATGTCAAATGAATCAAATGAAGCATCTTAAGTATAATTTATTAAATAAGTCAATAAAAACTAACATCGGCACAATAAGCAGAAGAATAATCTATATAGAGGTTGTTTTCATAATATATGTCTTTGTACTTGTCTCCTGAGTTGTGAGTAATTTCATTCATTTGGAAAGCTTAACTCTGTTATCGTTTATTTATGCTTTCTGCAAGGATGCGTAAGCAAAGACATGACAGAAATGCTGAGTCTGAATATTTAGTTGAAACCAGTTCACCAAAACTACAGTTGCATCTATGAAAGAGTAGTGGCATGCTTAGATGCTGAGATTACCTGAATCTGAAAAAGACCAGACTGCCATACCTCATAAAGATAATAATCATGAACATAAAGATAATCATCAGTAGCCCTGCAAAATCACACAATAAAACATATTGAGATTTGCAATAGGTTCTAATTCTAATTTAAATGTTTGAAAATGAATTTGCCTGATTATTAGATTAGATTATATATATATAAATTGAAATAGGAGTGAAAAGATTAAAGAAATATAAATTTGTCTTCTTTGACCATTCAGAGACATTGGTACTGAAAACAGAACTAAATAAAGAACTAAACAAACTAAATAAACTAAATGTTTCACTGTTACCTCATTCACTAACAATGTGCAGGATACTCCAGGTATGGTGTACACAAGCATCCATTAACATGCAACCATTGTTAGCATGTAATACACAACATTTTTTTAAGTAACACAATGATAAACTAGATCATCCAGTTGGAGAAAGAACTACTTGTCCAATCTTGGGTTAATCTTCAGTGCCATCACCTCAGTGGAGCTTTGAAATGAGTATGATATATGACGTAAATGTTAAGAGAGAGAGTATTTCATATGGTGAGTACCATCCATTGTGCTATATAGTGGCATATATAGGCCAGCAGGAGAGAGACTGTTTCCCAAGAATAAATCTCAAAAGGGAGGGGAGTAAAAGACTAAGAAAAAAAGAGAAACGCCTTGCCCTGTTATCAAGCCCATGCCTCGTAGCTTTTATCCAGATGGCTGGTCTTGGGGAGAGCGTAGTCAGCTTGATGGAATAGTTTTCTTTACATCTCTTGCAACTCTGCCCTGATTAGCTACAATTGCCATGCGCTAAAGATGAGGATAAGCATAGGCATTAATACGCCATAACTCCATCCATTTATCAGACTGGCATTAATATGCCATACCTCCATCCATCTATCAGACTGTCCACTGGCAAGCTGCTGTCAGATGCTGTCACACTGCTGTGTTTAGAATGTTGTGTGAATGTTCTATGTGTGTTCATCAGTTATAAGGAGGTAGGAGGTGGTAGGTTATAGTCATTTTTTAAGTAGGTCATTTTAAAGCAGTTAAGTGTTGTTGTTAGGCACAGTATGAAGCAGCTATTTCAGGAGCTGTTGATTTTTGTTTGGTGCAGTAATTCTAGGGAATGTAATATGTAGTCAAGGTATGTAGTGAAGTGTGTTTGAGTATTTGAGAACAGCTTTGTCAATGTGGCTTAATCAATCAATGAGAAACTGGAAACATCCGTTTTACACAATGGCATTTCTGTCCTCATGAAACCTGCCATTTTGACCTTGTCCACATGCAAACGTTTAATTTTTAAAAACTCTGATAAAAAAACAGTTATATTCAAATGGTCTTAACAGCCTATCCTGGTGATGTTTTTTTCTTGCATATCCCTGGTGGATCGTATTATTTAAAAATGCAAATGAGGAAATATTAGTAAACATAAAAAAAACAGCTTTAAAATCTTGTATTGTTGATAAACACATCACTTTATCAAACTGTTGGAAAAAAACCTGCCTCCAAAGGGTGAAAGATTAGCTTGTCTTTGAATAGGACACCACATATGTTTGACTTACTGGGACCACGCATGGAATATTACTGCAGCATAAATTAGCCAATTTGATGCTATAGTGTAGCTCTCAGTAGAATAATGGGGTGTTGAAGTACATCTCATGGACCTGTGGTTAAATTGTAACGTATATGCTGTGCAAATCAGTAGAGCTGCTTTCTGCTGAGTCAGACCAGCCCAGCCTCTTCAACATGAGCCGGTTGAACATTAGCAAAAGGGAGACTGTCAGCAGAACAAGCACCTCCAGCAGTGATGGTAGAAATCTAGTCTGGTTGCCGGTGACATGGGTTACTTGTACCTATTTTCACAAGACTGAGATGATCACAACATGGCAGTTTTCAGCTGGGCTTTTACATCATGAGGTGTTGTAGTTATTGGTGGCGCTACCTGAAAATAAGGGGCAGGCAGTGTGGCAGCTTTGCTAATGCAGCGATGGACTGACAAACTGACAGAGCGAGATGGGACAGGGAACTGCTGCAGCTGGTTCAGTCAGACATTCTATCGCATCGCAACGAGTGTGTCTGAGAGAGCGACTCGGGTAGTGGATAGTGAAGTTGATCTGGCCCAGGTCTGGCCCCCGCTTCTCTGCCAAGCTCTGCTTGTACTGTGCTTGTGCCTTTCTCCCTGCCAGCTCTCTGGGCACCAAAACAAAGGGCATTCTATGTGACAGCTGCCGCACTGTTTGTGCTTCAGTGTGAGGATGCATTCCACACAAGTATATGTGTGTGTGTGTAGCAATGTGTGCGTATGAATATGTGTTGAAGTGCTTGTGTGTCTATATTTAGCGTGCCCATGTGTGTGTGTGTGTGTGTGTGTGTGTGTGTGTGTGTGTGTGTGAGGCTGCTGAGGCAAATTTATATGCATGTGTCACCTTGAGTGTCGGCATGCCTATGCCCCCTGGGAGCCAGTGGCGCTGCAGCGGGCGATGCCCTCTCGACCCTTTCTGTCAGCTCCTCTCTCCATGCCCCATTTACCAGCTGCAGCCCCAGAAACCTGCAGTCTGCATTCATAATCGTAAAGACACACAAACACGCACACACTCATGTCCAACACACACATGGATACATACAGTACATACCCAACACATGCATACACACATACACACACACACTTCACCTGAACAGACCTGCTATTCCCTGTGAGCCTATGCACTGTAATTCACTGAGCACTGAGAACACAATAATATTTTAATCTTAAATCTTGATGCAATGCACTTTAACTCTCCTTGGTTGGGAGGGCTTCATTTCTACCCATATGCATATTCTTTTTTTTGGACTACTCCCTTGCTATGTGTTGATCCATGTCTTACCAGTCACAGTCACACTTAGATGTGCATTATGCCTTGGCAACTACCTCTATGTCTTGTGGGTGAAAGCATTTTGTCTGTGTATGTGTATGTGTGCTTGCTGTATGTTTCTAAGGCTGCTGAAACAATATCTATCTATCTACATGGACGATGCCTTTAGAGTTAAAAATAGAATGGAATTAGGGTTTAGAAATTTCTGTCAGAATTTATAATACCACGTATTTGGTCCAACGACCACATAACCATCACCCTATTGCTGTCTTTTACACACCAGCCAATTTCAGGCTCACTTTTCTCTTAGATTTCCCTACTCTTATGATGGAGTTTTGACATCCTTCACTGAAATAAGAAATTTTTTTTGCTTCATATGAATACAAATGGACTATATTACTTGCATAGAGATCATTTTAGACCATGATCCATAGCACAGAATGCTACTGACATATAGCATCTATAAATTGTCAAACACACACACACACACGCACAAAATCACACACGCAGACATGGACAAATTTGGTCTATATCTGTCAGTCAGGATATACAAAAGTAAACAAGATATTTTTTTCCAAATAATTTTGTCTTTTTATTTCAAATATGTTGGTGACTACAGATCATTCTTTGTGACATTGCAACACAAGCTATTTTCATCTGTATTTTATAATTTTTTTATTTAAATGTCCAATGTGAACAGGCGAGAGGGTCGGTCTCCCAGTCCCCCCGCAACACCCCTCCCTGCACAGTCGGATAGCGCAGTAGAAGCATGCATGGCCGCACACAGACAGCTGGAGAACAGGGCTTGGACTGGGACTGGTATCTACTCCCACCCCACACGCCCACCCCCACCCCTGAATGACATGGTGGGAGGGTACAAGAGAGTTAGGCTAGGTAGGGGTGTGAGTATTGGCAGTTTGAAGCCAAATGTTACTTCAGAAATCTTTTGACCTATGACACTGGCATGTATTGTTTGCTTTTAAAAAAGTCAGAAAGAGGTAAATTGTATTTTGGTTGTTTTTGAGACATTGGGCTGTGCTGTGCTTGGTTTTCAGTACTAATAAGAATACACCCTCACATACTGATTTAATTGGATGTGTAAGCAGGGTACTAAATGTCTAAGCAATGACACAAGCAAACATTTTTGTAACATTAAACAAAAAGTGCAGCGTAGATGTGTGTGTTAGTGAGTGTGTGTGTGTGTGTGTGTGTGTCCCTGCCTGAGTGCTACATAATGTGTAGTTGTTCTCAACATTAGTCATCTATATTTACTTTAGAAGAAGAAAAAGACTATTTGTATTTTTGTAATGTATTTTTAAATGTCCTGCTGTCTTTACAGTAAAAAGCGTGATCATAACATGTTGAGAATGTTCCAGAACATGGCTGTTAATAGAGATGTAATGATTGTATGTGATTACATGGATCTTACCAGGCTATCCATTAGATTAGCCTGAATATGTATTTTAAGTACAAAATGTCTCCAAACACACACACACATACACAACATTGAGAATCCATTACTTTCAGTGATATAACTGGCAAAGGAGACTTTTCTGACAGAAAATTTTAAGGGAAAGGAATCCTTATAACAGCTATAATGGGGTGAATTTGTAGGTGTAGTTGCTAACTAACTGTCATTGTCTTGGTGATAACGTTTTATCCAATGAGAGAACCACTGAGATGGTGATGGACGTTAGGAATGACACTGTCTAGACACACACCAGGTTGAGAGGAGGGGTGGGACTATTCCACTGGCCCCTGCAGATGCTCACATCAGTCTTTATAGTTTATAGTTCCTTTGAAGATGGGCTCTCCTACTTCACTGGCTCAGCGCTAAGTGTTACCCATACTCTTGGATACCAAACAAATGCATTAGCTTTGTTTTAATATTTCATCATTATTTCATCATTACCTCAATATTTTTTCATTCAAAAATCGTAAGGCCTACCCCTCTTATTGTAGTTTATACAGCCTGGTAAATGTAATGTCAGAGGTTAAAAGCATTTGGTCCACAAACGCTAATACAAAGATTCAGGATTTATAAACAAAAAACTGACATTTTTGTCAATGAAGTAAATTTGGTTATTTAGTAAATAAGGTGAAATCAATGCATCTCAGTCACATACCTCACCTTCACAGATTGTGTTATATAAATGCAACTGAATTTTTAACAAATTTATCAAACTTTATTTGATAAAATACTCTGGCAGTGGCTTTACCCAGCATTACGCTGGTTACTAAAGTATCTGTAGAGATTAGCAAAATATAAGACTTGAAATGCTTTTAAACTTTAGACTCATTTTAATTTCTTGCAGAACTCTTACAGAACTATAGAATTATATTATAATTTGTCATATATGTATCTGTACCATATGCGTAATAGAATCTAGTATTATATAAGTAAACTGTTAACAATTATTCATTTTACAAACTGAGATCTCAAACAATACATTCAAATGCATAATAAGACACCAGAAATGATCCAAAAATAGTAATTGTAATAAATCCCCTACTATACAGTGTGTTTTGTTTGGTTTATAAAGTCTATATTTTGTCTTTACAAATTGAATTCTGTTAAAGTTTATGTTCCCTGAAAGTACACGGTATTTGTTTACTAGGCATGATCATGGATACCAGGATTGCTTTACTTGCTCTCTGGATGGGAGTGTCAGTGTGTGTGTCTCTGTGTGTGGTTGGGGTAGTGTGTTTGGGAATGTGTGTGTGTGTGTGAGAGAGAGAGAGAGAGAGCTGAGGGGGAGATACAGATAAGAGTCTGTTTATGTGTACTTGAATGTATACCTGGCTTTGTATGTGAAACACTCTCAGAAGGGCTCTGTGTATGTGGAAATGCAGTGGAGTGCACTTAATTTAGGGGATGAATTAGCATCAAATCCTTACAATATGGGGATTCTTGTAGACTCAGGATTGTAGTGTGTGCAAATGAAAACATGCTAAAGTGCAATGCCAAAGATACACAACAAACGGCACCCAGGCGACAAATGCATTACTCAACAACACGATAGCAGGCAGTGCAACAAACAAGAAAAACTACTTAAATGACCTGATCTTTGCCAAGAGGATCTCTCACTCTCACACACACATAAACACACATATTCCTACATACACAAACACACGTTCTCACTCTCACACACACATACACGCACTCATACAGTCACATGCACACACACACACACACTCTGGTTAGGATCAGGGAGAAGATATATCCTCTATGGGTACCAGAGGGTTAGATGTTATCTAAGGGGGTCTCAAGATGTAAACTGATACAAAAGAATATACAACACCAAGCACGCATATGAAGCTGTTCCCTCATACTCTTGGCACACGGCCACTCTAACTAGCTAAGAAGATGTGGAAGCATCTGTTTCACATTGGTCCCTAGAGAAAAAGAACATGAGAGTAGGGAGAGAGAAAGGAAACGTATCTATAGTTAAGGAAAACAAATCAATCTCCATTAGATAGCCATGTAAATCCCCCCCGTAGACATTACTTTTTTATATAAAACATTTTGGCAGCATGTGGAAGACATAAACAAATTTAAATCACAACACATTGGAAGATATGCTAAATAATGACTCCAAAATAATTTGTGAGGAAATTTTCTGATGGATTCCCATCCTACTGTGTACTTTAGTCCATGAGAAAATAGATAGGTAGATAGATTGACAGAGAGAGAGAGAAAGAGTGGCAGTGTTCAGATGCTCATCTAACTTGTTCTTAACATGTCATCTAGATGCTTAGTTTCTGGGGCATCTACAGCAAGAGAGACCAAGGAACCAGGACATGCGGATAACCAGACTCAGACCAGCCTCAGTGTAGACTTAGACTTAGACTTAGAGCAGAGCAGTTTGTTGCTTGGGCATGGGCCTTTGCCCATGGTCTGAGATCTTGTGCCAGAGAACAAGAGGAGGATCAGGGCAAGAGGTGAGGCAGTGGCAGGGTGATGACTCAAGCAAGACTCAATATACATCTTCAGGCAGGGAATATATATTTCTGCAATAAAGAGAGATAGAGAAGAAGATGAGAAGAAAGGAAGAAGAAGAAGAAAAAGAAGAAGAAGAATATGATGTTAGCACATAGTGTATATGTATGTGATGTGTTTTAACCCATTCCTGTCCTGCTATGTTACTGTATACGTGACATACACAGACAAAACAAGCACTGTTTGCGGATCTCACAGTTAAGGCATAGCCATTAGACTCCTGTGGCAGCCATCTCAACAGATTCATTCACTTTGTTCATTTTCCAAATAGACTGAGATGAGCTGTCTTTATACAGACATTCTTTGAACAAATCCATCATGGTTAACACTATACATGTTCTGCCACAAGCCTTGTACCCTCAGTCTTAACTGGCATAAATCTTCTTCATGATTGGCTGATTCACGGCGGTCATGGTGGCTTGCAAGGTTCAGGGCTTAGGGTTATGAGGGACATAGAGATTCAACCTCAGAGTTGTTTTATGAGTGACGATTCTCTGAGGTCATCTTTCTTCATGTCTGAGACTGTTTTTAGGTAAAATGGCTGACAGGACAGGGAAGCTTGCATTGCCCTTTGGAGACCAGCAAATATGCAGACTTTGCATCACTGGCACCTGCAGAAATGGGTGCAGTTTGCAGATTCTGACTTTTACCAGGAGTGCGGCAGCAGAAAAACATAGCTAATAGCTTTGATCTCAGAAACCAGTCTTAAGGCATGCACTTTCCTGAACCAGTTCAATCTCTCTCTCTCTCGCTCACTCACTCGCTCACTCACTCACTCACTCACACACACAAACACACACACAAACACACACACACACATGTACGCACACACACAAAAACTACACATCTAAATGCACATCACATATATCACAAGTAAACATGGGAGACAGCTTCATCACGACAGATCACGTTACAAAGAACTACAGAAAAACAAAAAGGACTATTTACAGAAACTGAGCACCAATCAATTTAGCAGGCCCATTAAACCCTTTTACACATACTAGATATCTTAGATTCCCACAAAACTTCTAAACAACAAGTAATAATTATGGAATCATTCATAAT
Source organism: Tenualosa thibaudeaui (assembly GCA_027481765.1). Taxonomy (NCBI): domain Eukaryota; kingdom Metazoa; phylum Chordata; class Actinopteri; order Clupeiformes; family Clupeidae; genus Tenualosa; species Tenualosa thibaudeaui. The sequence goes on along the minus strand of JAIFZK010000020.1, from coordinate 5,536,089 downwards.
AATGGAATAATAATTTGGAAACCATTTTTTTTGTTAATCTGAAAGTATTTTGTTGTAGAATTCCTAAATGTAATTATAATTTTCAACGTTTCTCCATATGAAGGAGAAACACTTCAAATAAGATAAATCTTTACCCTGAGCAGAGTTATGATCTCAGAGTTATGAATTTTATTTCAGTGCTCTCATTCATTAATTAGATACCATGTAGAGCCCTGTGATTGTTACATGTCTGTAAAACAGCCCCTTAGAAGAGTTTGAGTTTGCAGTTAAAGAGGAACAACACTAAAGATGATGTGAATAAAGACATAAAGACAGATTCACAAGACCACCACAGTTTACCAAAGATGGGCTCAGATAAAATCATTGTTATCAACAGAGTAGGCTAGCCTAGCCTAACGTGATTTAACATCTAAGGGTGAGCCTTTGTATAAAAATGTGTCATAAAACATTGTCTGAGAAATGCAAACATTGCAACAAAATATAAATACAAACACAAGCATATGCAACCTCATTGCTGACTGTGCCTTTAACTAATTTATATCCACTACTGATGGTTAGCCTGAAGAATAGCACTGGTTAGCTGAAGTTGCTATCATTAGCATCCATCCAACAGTTTTGATAGATTGTGCACTGATATGCCATATATTTTACACCTCCATTGTATACATACTTATCTGGCATTAGGACAGTGGCTACATGTACAGTGAGTTATGTGTTTTTTGTAATTTTCAGTTTTGCTGATCTATCTGGTTATGAATTTGTTAATATTAGAAGAGAGAGAAAGTGTATCTATGCTAGGCTAAAATTAGCCAAATGGAAACATGGTGTCCTGTTGCTCTAAACTGTGCATTGCGAGAGTAAAGACAGGGTACATGCATTTGGAGAAAAAAACAGACACAGCTGTACAGAAGGAAGAGAGTGAGAGCACGAAGATCACTACTGCCACTAGATGAAAAGTCAGAAGAGGAAGAGAAGAAGTAATAGTAATCACGTCACAATGGCAAAAAAAGAGGCAAGCCCACATAGGGAAAGAAGGGAACGTGGGAGCCAATCAGTATTGGCCACCCAGTGTCACATGACCACTACGACACAAGATGTAGCAATTAGGTTTTACCAGTACATGAGAGGTGGGGCAGGCTTCACCAACCCAAGGCTGTCCGGAACCAGCAGCCTGGTTAGAGTTGTCTGTTGTGTTTGCAATAGGAACACACACACACGTGCAAATGCCCGTGCACACACACACACACACACACACACACACACACACACACACACACACACACAAATATATTGGAAAAAAATTAGAAAAAAAAGAAAATAAGTCACCGTGATATCTGATAGATTATGTCATACTAGTCACCTGTTTGAAGAATCTTTTAAGTTGTTTACAATTATACATCGATGTAGCAAACTTATAACATTCACCTTGACAAGCACCAAAATCACAAAAAAGTCATCAAATAGTCAATTTGTGGTTTATTTTGTATTCAGTGTATTTAAATCAACCAAAGGGGCAATTTATAATATGGAACCTGGTTTTCTGGTATATTGGCTTCTAACAAAATGTAGAACTAGTGATGTTTCTGGTCACAGTTTAGTCACTTTAAGTGTATAAAAACCTGCAGCTGGGGCTGTTTGATGTCTCGTGGTGGTGAGCTATAAAATCTGCATGAGCCCATTGTGAGGAGCTGCTGTTACATAAATATGACAACATCCAGAGTGATGCTCAACTCTTTCAGACTCATTTGTGCATGGTACTGTAGCTCAGCAGATGGAGAAGAAGAAGAAGAAGAAGAAGAAGAAGAAGAAGAAGAAGAAGAAGAAACAAAGGGATATGCAGTACATCTTTAGAGATACTACTAGTAGTAATTGTATAGCTTTATTACTGTTAGTGACAGACGACAGAGGAAGTCAACATCAAGATGAAGAGGAAAAGATGAATCAATAGAAAAAAGATAAAACACACTGAACATGAACATAGAATAGAATAGAAGACAGAGAAAACAAAGAGGGTTAAAGATACAGGAACAGAAAAAGATCAAAAAGGAGAACATCTGAAAGAGGGATAGAAAGTGATAGCAAGAGACAGAAAGCCAGAAGAGTGAGTGAGAGAGGAGTGGTACCCACTTGGTGCCCTCCTCTGTGCCCCCCTCCGGGTCCAGCTTGCCCTCCTCCTCCATCTTTTGCTCATCAGAAATTAGTTCCTGTTTCCGGTGGCGACGCACACATTTCACCACCACCATGGAGAGGATGAGCAGGGCCAGGATCCCTCCCACCGATGCTCCGATCACCACAGCAATGGTAGTGTCTCGAGGGGGTGGCACTATAAACAAAAACCAGCATGTACACACACACACACAAATATGTTTCTGTGTGTAAGTATATCTGTGTGCATGTGTGTGTGAATGTGTGTGTGTGTGTGTGTGTGTGTGTGTGTGTGTGTGTGTAGCTAAGTGAGTGGCATGGAGTTAGATGGGCTGACAGTCCCATCAATAAGTAAAAGCCATAGAGATGCTGAGTCATCTGGCATGGCGCACTGCTGCAGTGCAAACATGCAACATGCAGCATGCTCATCACACACACACACACATACACACACACACACATACACACACACACACATATTCACACACACAGGCTCCCACAATCACACAGTGCACATTCATATACACCCACACAGGAAAAAATCAACTCTCTCAAAAGATGAATGAAAGAATTAATGAATGAAGGAATGAGTGAGTGAATAAAGCAAACAGAGAGGTGTATTCAGTGATTCAAAGTATAGGCACATGATTAAATGAATGAATAAATGATGACTTAATGAATAAATGATTATGGATACAGCGATAGATGGAGCAAGAGCCAAAGGCTACACTGATATATGCTCTACTGCCACATAATAATAATAATAATAATAATAATAATAATAATAATAATACATATGATTTTGCAGTGTGTAGGTAAGCAATAAGCCACAGAAGACCAGCACAACCTGTTACCACATTAACCTGGAATGGTTTCATTAAACAATAAATGTAGTGTTTTTTTTCACAAGGTATAGGCATCAACCAATCATAAACAAGGGCAGAACTATCCATTTTGTTATTACTCTGTGTTAACTATGTTACCCATAGTTTCAGTGCACCCCCAAACAAACAAACAAACTGTGTCCAGAAAGCAGATGGTATCAGAAGTGATATTGTTGGTGTTACTGGATTGAGTGGCTGATATGTATGTGCCTGATATGTCTGTGGACGTACATTCGGTCACCACAACAAGCTCGATGGTGCCAAGGCCCAGCACACGGTCAGGTGGATTGCGCACCGAGCAGTGGTACAGGCCCTCGTCGGAGATCTGCACGTCCGCCAAGGTGACAGACAGGTCGTTCTTTTCTACATTCCCCACAAACGTCACACGTTCCCCAAACCGATTGCCACTTGGCTGCATCTTGTTCTTATGGAAGCTCATGAACTGCAGAACAAACAAAAAAAGACAAATAGACTGTTTCAAGAGAGTTTGATTATTAGCATCATAGCCATTCCCACATTAGCATTTTAACATTCCCTATTGCTGTTTGATGTGATATAAGCATAGCAGAAGTAATTTGGAAACAAAACAGCAGTGGTGGGAATAACGGCGTTACAATTAAACAGCGTCATTTTTTTCCAGTAATCTATATCCAGTAATCCAGTAATCTGATTACTGTTTCCATCGTTACAACACTATGACTTTTATCAGCGTGTATGTCACATACATTTTGTTTGAGTTACACTATTCACAGTTCTTGACACACAGATACATTGTGCATATCAAGCGACACTGCAAGATCAAAGCTTTCCAACACTGCTACTCACTAGGTACTGGGATTTTGTGAGAAAGTTTGTGAGAAAGCTGGCTTTGGCTTTACATCAGAATTTATATGATACAGCTCTGCGTGCATCTCACCACAGGTACAATAGCCTGTCAAGCTTCACTCAAAGATGGCAAACCACATCAAAACAGAGTTCCTACCAATTCCAAAGGTGATGTTGAAATTCCAAATTCACTCCAAATTTCTAATACTGTCTCCAATCTCCCCTAAGTTGCTCATTGGCCATCCGTGAGCTGGCTATAGCCTACATCAAACTTGTGCCTTCTGCATTTCACTCCATGTCCAGCCCAGACAACAAGGTGCTGTATGTCTGTGACCATTTGACACCAATTCATCTCCGTGCAATAAACAATTCACAAAATATGAAAATGAAGACCTATTTGTGTCAGTAGACTACAATTCAGCAAATTGCTAAGCCACAGCAGTATCCAACCATCATGATTCTTATCCCAGTTTCCCCAACCCAAATAAGAAAATATATGCAAAAAAAATCCTTCATATTAAAGCTGATGTATGACAAGTATATAATTTTTTTTTTAGAAATTCTTGAAAATAGAATAAGTTCTATTATGAGGGGGGCAGACAAATTCTTGACATTAGCTGATATTTGAACATCAAAAAAAAAAAAACTCAATAGTTCCTTTAGTTACTTTTAGTTACTTTTACGATACAGTAATGCACTTTTCCAGGGAAGTAACTAGTAACTATAACTAATTACTTTTAAGTTACCTTTAAGTAACTTTCCCAACACTGCAAAATAATACACTCAGGCATTATTATTACCGTTAAACGGTCTAAGTAATAACAGATCATGAACCATACCAAGCAAAAAAACAGGAAAAATAAACACACGAGTAAACAAGCAAGAAATTGCACTATGGTTTGGTATGCAGGATGTATGAGGCTGTCTTACAACTTCCTTGGTGTCATTGGTTGTCTCTTGGTAGCTCCAGTTCATTGCAAACTTGCTGTTGTCCACTTTGTAACAGGAAGTGAATGTACAGGAGATTTTGACGGTGGTTCCGTTGAGCGCTGTGATCGGGGTGTTGGGTACCAGCACATCCATAGCAGAGGCACCTCCAACTATCAAGGAAGAAGAGAAGCAAACTCTGTGTGTCATTGGCCATAGACTTCAAAGGCTGCAATCATAGACCACATAGGTTATGGCTACATAACTACTAACCATTTTGAAGACTCTTCACAGGTTCCATGATTCACAGATTCCATTGTTGCACACCAATGACGATTTACATTATCAATCTGCATTACCTGAACTAAACTAATAATCGAGTGCTGTCAGTAGGAAGAAGAGCATAACCAAATAAGGTTATAAGTTGATTAACCCTGCTGTATCCCTTTAAGTTCCTGCCCCTTTAAGTCCCTGAGGATGCAAGGCTTAGGGCTTAGGTGGGATTCAGATTCAGCCACTTGGTTCTCCTCAAACTCATGAAGAACTGTGAGTCCTATCACAGATAGAGAACTCCATACACAAATCAGCCATTCTTGCATTGGCCAGATTGTTGCTTCAAGACATTCTAAACATAATATAGGCTACCACACTAGAGTTCATTTGAAAATGGGATCACCTCCCCCACCTCCTCTAAGCAGTGCTGGTTTGTTTATTTTGTTCTAAAACATGTGTATTTCCTGTTTTCACATTTACCTACAAAACCAATCTTTGGAAGAGTTTGATTTGATTGTTCCAAAGTCAGTTGCTTCAATTGCTTTATTGGTTTATTTGTTAATGAAGTTGTTTCATTCCTTGACTAGCAGCAGGTTAATAGGGGTCTGAGGTTAACATGGATGTTTACAACAACAAACAAACAAATGTGAGAAACCATTGTGCATGTCAAAAGGTGACAGTAGCAAGAATATGCTTGTTTGCCTGTGTTTCCATCAAGTGTGTAATGAGAATACAAAATAAATCAAGTGACGTGTTCCGAACAGCTGCTGGATCAAAACATAATGATCATAACAAACATCTATGGACTGCAACAACCGAAAATTCTCGAAACAGAGGGATTTGTCAAAATTTGGATCTTAACCATTGTATTTCATCATAAACGATCAGAAAACAAGGCTTTAAGTGTAAATAAACAAACTTGTCCTTTAAGGAAGGGGTCCAAAAACTGTAGGCCATTCATAAGGGAGACTTTACAAACCACATACACTTCCAGTGCTTTCTGTAAACATGCACCCTCTGAATGACTGCAGTGGTCTGAGGTCTATGCTGAACACTGTAGCCCAAACAGGTCCTGGTCTGGCCCTGATATGGTTCTTTTCTGGCACTGGTCTGGCCCAGATAGGGTTCTTTTCTGCTCCTGCTCTAGACTCCATCTTAGCAGCATTTGTCTAAAGCCCCGCTGACAGACACACCCTTTAAGCCTAGACAGCTAGTCTGCAGCAACCCCTCCCCATCCCTAACACACACACACACACACACACACACACACCGGTTTAAACACTCAGGCAAAAGAAAGTGAATTGCCTGATGCAGCAATTTAATTTATAAGCTATTAGCACAGACACATAAAATATAACTGTAGAGGATAAGAGTTAGTATGTGTGTGTGTGTGTGTGTGTGTGTGTATGAGTGTGCGTATGAGTGCATGTCAGAGCTCTGCACCACTCCCTCTCACTGCAGTAAGGACTTTTTGAGCCTTGAATTTGTGTGTGTTTACGTGTGCCTGTGTGTGTGTGTTCTTGTGTCTGTATGCATAGGATATGTGTCGGTGAGCATGTGTATGTATGTATGTGTGTGTGTGTGTGTGTGTGTGTGTGTGTGTGTGTGTGTGTTTGTTTGAGCTCTGCAGCACTCTGTCCTGCTGCAGTCAGGAGTTTTAGTGTTTCTGGACAAGTTCCCATGGCTGCTGCCATTATTCTTCATCGGACTGAGCCTCTGCAGTCACAGCCATGAGTTCACACACACACACACACACACACACACACAGAAAGAGAGAGAGAGAGAGAGAGAGAGAGAGAGAGGGAGAAAGAGATAGAGAAAGAGAGACAGAGACAGAGAAAGAAAGAGAGGCAGAGAAATGGACGCATTGAAAATTCAAAGGGGAAAAAATTCTATTTCACACACACCCTAAAACAGACACAAACACACACACACACATTCTCTCCGCAGCATCCCTCATCCTCTCTGTGCATCCCCATTGCTCTATTTGTCTCTACTCCATTTCTCATTCTCCCCTCTCTCTTGCACTTTTACTCCCTACCTCCCTTCCTCTTTCCCCCTCCCTCTCTCTCTCTCTTTCCCTCTTTCTCCCTCCTCTCTTTGCTGCTGCAGTTTCTCAGGCACCCTCCCTTTGCGCTAAAGCAGGTGTCCTCGGATGAAACTGTAGCAGTGTAGTTATATGCCAGGGAAATGGCCCAACATGCACACATACACACACACACACACACACACACACACACACATACACACACACACACACACACACACACATTCACACTCAAACACACACACACACAATCAAACAAACTTACATAACCAGTATGTAATCTTCATAAACGCATGATGACTGACAAGTCTACCTATCGCATTGCATCTACATAGCATATCCACCCATCTGTATGCAAGCTCACACACACGCACACTTACACACAAACATGCAGAGTCAGCATCCACTCTGGCCGGATATTCTACACCGGTGCTACGTCAATGTCATCCCCACCCAACCCTTTCACCTTCATGTATATTTAGTGTCTCTCTCTCTCTCCCTCTCTCTCTCCTTACGTTTCTCTCTCTCCCAGCATAGCAAATTCCCACGCTAGCAAGCTCCAAGCCTTGCAGCTACCATAGAAAGATTTCGACTGCAGCAAACAGCCAGACGACTGCCTTCCTTCTGACTACCTTTTCCCCTCCTACCTCAATACAGTCTAGCACCCTTTCTGGATAGCCAATAAACAACTAAAACAATCTCACAGATGATGCTTTAGTGTGCATAAATATCATTTCAAGATACAGACAGTTAAGAAATGGCATCAGTAACCTCATTAGAAAATAACATTCGCTAAGCAGAGTAAATAACATTGGATATTAAGGCTTCTGGAAACTGCTGCAGAGTACTGCTGGTCCTCAGAGCTGAATATGCTAATGTGTTTGTTTAGATCATGAATCTAAAGTAATGTCTGTGGATAACAATCTGCTTGGCACATCTGAGGGGAGGTTTTTGGAGGTCAAAAGGGTTAATGATGGCCACATGATTACAGCAAGCACCGACAATGCGATAAGGCAGAAAAAAAGATACTGCAGTCATTCTATTACACCTCTGTCCCACCCTCTTTTTCCCCCTCCCTCTCTCTTCCTCTGTTTCTTCCTCCTTGACTCCCTCTCTCTTCTTATGTCCATCCCTCACTTGACACACCCCACCACCCCTCTCTCCCTCTCTCCACCACCCCTCTCTCCCTCTCGTTCTCTTTTTTTTTCTTTTGACTCAAGGTCATGAAGGGAGGAAATGCTGGGACAAGGTGTACTGTGGCTCTCTGCTCCCTAAGACCTGCCTTGTACAAACTTAACGTGCAAAACGCTGGCTAACTCTCACATCTGCTTTCACATGCAGATGCAGGGGGTGTACACAGTGCCTTTCTCTGTCTCGGTTTAAAGAAGACACAAAACTCATATTCAGAAAATCATATTCAGTTTTCACACATAACAATTTCCTTTTCTGCCTCTTTATTCTTCCTACTGTCTGTGCTGCACAACTGTTGTGTAGATTTCAGAAAAACATTTTAGACTGTAACCAATGTGAGAGTTGATTCTGTATTTCAACTTATAGGCAGACACACACACACACACATATGCACACATGCAAGATGACCTCACCATGAACAGTGTTTTACCACCACTTGCGTAACACCTTCCGAGCAGTGCACAAAAATGAAGTGAAGTCAGTTTAGCAAGCTAAATATATCAAGGAAGAGGGGGAGAACAGAGTGGGAGAAATAGAAAGAGAGAGAGAGAGAGAGAGAGAGAGAGAGAGAGAGAGAAAAAGAGTGCCAGAAAGAATAGAAGAGAAAGACCATCATCCTGTAGTGTTTCACAGACCTCTTCACAACTCTTAGTTGTAAAACTCCACCAGATTAAAAGACTGCTGAATTCAATCTTTCTGTAAATGTAATGTGTGTGTTTGTAATTACAGTGGGCTATATTTTCACTCTGTGTTTTTTTTTTGCATTCTTTTCTTTGCATGAGATCAGTTGCTTTCTTCTATATATAGAGCTGCATAACCAAATTTAGACACAAGCGTTTCAGATATCCACCACCCCAAGGTAATCTAATCCATGCCTCAAAAGATAAAGACGGTTGATAGCAACCATCCCATAATCGATACGTGTACACCCAGCAGTATGTTACATCTTAATGACGTAGGTATTCAGTTACACTTAAATAGACAATAACAATGTAAGGTTAACACTTTAGTCTATGTTTATGGCAATACTATGTATCACTTTATACATGGATGTCACAGGTCTATGGGTGAACCTGGGTGAACTGGAGGTGTTTTCAGTCACAGTCAAAATGTCTGTTCAAAGAATCCAGGACAGCAGATGTAAATGTGTGACCACATTAAGCCATCACCATCTTGCTGTTATGGTTGCTGTAACCCTGTAACATTTCTGCTTCCCTCTGTAATCGCTGAACTGTAATTCACACCTGTACATGTGGAGTCATTTAAGAGCCAAAGGACAGGAGCCAGTGATGATAATACAAGAGCCATGTTGACTGACATTGTAATAGACACAAGTCCATTAGGCTCATGCCAGAGTTAGTTTCATTTTTTTAGTGTTGGCAGGGCACTGACAGTGAAGTAGCAAGGCTGATGTTCTCCCTATTAACAGTTTATTTCTCATCAAAATTACTCGAAAACAATGATATTTATAGTACAAATCTTTCATTGATGGGGCCTACAATTCCTGTTCGCCGATTGGATGCTGAGAAATCTAGAGAGTACCCTGAGTAGTACTGTAGCGAAACGCAATATTGCCCGTACTACAGCCACAATCATTGCCCCCACACACTGCATGAGACATCAGTGACTCACTGATGGATTAGTGCTGCGTCCCAAAGATGGACATGCAGCATCACAAACCTCTCCAAGAGATGCCAGAGACTGCTAATTAGTCCCACATTAGTGCAGCACATGTGCACATAGTTCAGTATGTTAATAGATGAGTTGTGTAATGCACTATGCATTATACATATGATTTATGTGCAGAGTATAATCTTGTCACCTTTTAAAAGTTAGAATTTTAATATGTTGTCTCAATAGCCATTGTACCAACAGCAGATGTATTTAATATGACTTCATAAAATCATGTCCCACCATTGTTTTTTTCCTTTGTGATGTGTGGTTAGTTGTTCCCCCCCCCCCCCCCTCTCTCCTTTTTGTCTCCTGAATGTTTTCCTTGCTAGAAGCAGCAAGGGCTTTAGGCTGTTTGTGTCATACCATCATACCCTCTAGTGGTACTAAGGTGTAATTGCAACTTGAAAGGGAGATGCTGCTGCGGCTTGTGGGTGCATTAGTCAGTGTTACAGTTAGTGGGGGGATGCTTGCTGCAGACTGCAGCATAAGCAGGGGCAAGCTCCATTAGAAACTACTGCAGCTATTACACATTAGGCCCAACAACATGGCCCACACTAAGGCAATATGTTTGATATGTTGCATAATATAGCTCTACATTAATGATGCAGTATAGGCATTGTGTATGAAAGATTATATTTCATATTTTATCAATTATTTGTGGTGGTCATCAGGTTTATTTTTAAGCATTGAACCTAGGCATTCTGTTTTATGTGCTTTTCACATGCATTATATCTGCAAATTCATTAAAACAAGAGAAGAGAGATCGATAGATAGATAGATAGATAGATAGAGAGAGAGAGAGAGATACTCATACTCATTAAATCAGGAGTGAATCATCCCTGTGTGTGATAGCCTATGATATGATTCCCACAGATGGGTATGTATTTCTGTTTTGATATGGTAATCCCTGACCCTCCTCCATCATGCCTTTCATCTCCCTCAAACATCAGCGACTGCAATTACACTGATGGAAAAGTGACATTTTGTCTGTGGTATTTTCCCAATCTCAATGGCTCACGTTTTATGCCACATTTTACGTAGAACGTGGGAAGAGTGTGTGTGGTTTCTTTGCAGGGTGGAGATGACTTTTGGACATGTGACTGCCAAATTACAAGGAAACAGTGAAAGATATTGTGTGTCAATATTGCTATAGCCTACACATGTACCTAATGATACAGCCTCGCCTACATCATTGCCTGTCATGGCAGCATGGCTATCCCTCTCTGTCTCTCTCTCTTCACTTGGACTGCTGTGCAGATTGTCATCAAGCTGCTAAAGTAACTAGGCCATATGTGCAGAGTGCTAAAGGACAAAAAGACACAAACCCACAAATAGTAGCATTTTACACATTAATGGCTGTAACCATTAAGACTATGTATTACCCAAAAGACTATGCTTTACCGAAATTACCTCATGATGAGGCTGATTAGGCTACATGACTGGACCCTGGGGTACAAACTGGCAGGGGGCCAGTGGCTACAAGTCAAGATGTCATCAGCGCCTCTGACGAGATGTCTTCAGCCGCTTGGATGCTCCGAGAAAAAAAAAATATCCCAACCTACGTCACAGCTGCCAGCCTGTCGCGGGTAGAAATGAATACTACAGCATGGAGGCTGGTGGCCTGAGCGCAAAACACCCTGAGGCGACTGCACCCTATGTAGAGATCCAGATCTTAGTCGTGAAAATAGAAATGGCTTTGCCTTGGCCGAAGGAATACTTGCGCAACCTCGACATTAATGCCGTGAACGCATAGTGGTCTCTTACACTCACTGACGTTTAACAGAATCAAACGCGTTGTTCATAATGAAACCACCATTGATGTCGATATACTATAGCTGTCAATGAAATCGTAAGTCAATCAATTGCTGGTGCAGTATAGGCCTTGGGCTTTTGCGTTTCATCTGAACGTAACGTAATACACCTAGGGACTAAAGCAGACGCTGGAGGTTCTACTGATGACGACAGGTTAGCGAATCAGAGAGGCAGCTAATTTACCGGCATCCTCGACAGTAGGTTAAATGCTGCTGAAATAGCCTCACAATATCTAACCCCTGAGTATTTCGCTTCAACCCCTCCAACCTGCACTCAAACACTGACACCCCCATCCCCGTGCGCGACACTCACCCACCCTTCCCCGCCTTACCACACACACGCACTCGGAGAGACATAGAGAGAGACATAAAAACCCACACGTTTTCTAAAAAGAACTCGGAAGGGAAATCTGAGGTATTTTTTGTTATCCACGTCGTCCGCTTTCTGTTTACTTACCCAAGACAAGGACCAGTCCTACATAGCTTAAGTTGACAGCTGATGTCCAGCATTTGTTTCGCGATTGCGATTTACAAGGCATTTTCCAACTAGAAAGATGTCACCGTGTGCGAAATGGATGCTATGTAGAAACAGTCGGCTTCTCCTGATCGTATTTTTTTTTACAAAAGTCTTAAAATATGTCTTATGTTCAGTGCTGTGATGTAGCAGGCAGTGTCTAGCCGTAGAAAGAGTTGATTTTATGGGTATGGGAACTCCAGTAGTCGGGCGGGGAGGAGCGCCTCTCCCATTTCACTGCTTTTTGTCCCTCCCCACTTGCACTCCTAGAACTAGATTTCTGTATAATAATAATAATAATAATAATAATAATAATAATAATAATAATAATAATAATAATAATATGACAGCCATTAGGATATAAATTAAATGAGCCATAAGTGGCTTTTTGTGTGACTATACAGTAGGCTATATGTGCTTTGAATTGTTTGTGCGCATATATGTGTGTTTTTGTGTGTTTGTGTGTGTGTGTATACACCTCTCTGCATACAATTTAGTGTGCGTCCAGTTGTTGCTTACCCTGACAGAGATTATCTAATGCGCAGCCTAATATGATAACACACACACGCTCTCACAAAAGAGGTAGGCGTCAATGTTAAACAAATAAATGTATCAGCAAGCATGCAGCAAGATCCTCATTCTCTTCCCAGTGTTCATGAGGAGCCGTGAGAAAGGAAGGAGAGATGAAGAGAGCCAAGAAGAGGGAAAGGTCTCAAGGGAGCAAAAGAAAGGGTGAAAAGGGAAATGTTGCTTAGGTAGGGAGGGTTTGTTGCTTAGCTAGGGAGGGCGGGGTGATGGAGGGGAGGGGGCAGATGGAGATTGGATGAGCAGATTAGGATGAAAAGATTTAGTATTATAGAGAGAGCAACATAAATTTGTAATGGAGCAGTGTATTGCACTGTTGATGTGAACAACAGGGATTGCCAGATTGCCGGAAAAGGAGATGAGTCATTTTCCTGAGCCATTTTATCATCACAAACTGTGGCCTTAGGTGTGTGTTTAGGATCATTGTCATGTTGGAAAAGTGCACCCCTACCAAGTGCACGGAGTGATAGTAGCATTTTCTTTATATAATTTTCTTTGTATAGAGCAATACATCTCTGAATTCATGATGCCATCAATGAAATGCAGCTCCCCAACACCAGCAGCAATCATGCAGCCCCACATAAGGACACTGCCACCACCATGCTTCACTGTAGACACCATGCATTTTTTCTTTGTATTCCTCACCTTTGTGACGCCATACAGTTTTGAAGCCATCAGTTCCAAAAACATTAATTTTGGTCTCATCACTCCACAATACAGAGGCTTTTTTGTGCCTGGGCTTTAGGAGAGGCTTCCTTCGTGGACGGCATCCATGCATGCCATTCCTCTGCAGTGTACGGCGTATTGTGTCATGGGAAACAGTTTGGCTTTCTACTTCTTCAGCTAACTGTAGTGAACTTGTGTGCCAATTTCCTTCATCAGAAGACGTTCCTGTCGAGGTGTTAACTTCTGTGGATGACCAGGACATCTCTGTGACATGGTCGCAGTTCCATTTTTCTTAAATCTTTGTACCACTTTTGCTACAGTATTCTGACTGATAAGTAAAGCTTGGCTGATCTCCTTGTAGCCTTTACCTTTCTGGTGTAAGGAAATAATTTTCTTTCTCAGGACTTGTGTCATTTCTCTTCCATGTGGTGCCATTGCTGACAGCAGGAAATGTGGAGGTGTTTTCTTAGAATAACACCCTTTTATAGTCAACTATCTGCTGGACTAATTGAATAATTAGACTCACCTGTGGTTGAAGTCTTGGTAAATCAGACATTTGCAGTCTAAAATCTTGATGACAGTGTCGCATGACAGTGCAGTTTCTAACGCTGGTCTTAGCAATGTTCTATCTCATCCCAGGGTGGAGATGGATTTAGAGACGTCAACACTACAGACTCCTACTGACATAGCTGATTCCTCACAATCACTCCAAGAAAAACCTGATAAGACTTTAATTGACTCAAGGACTCAATTCAGAAGTACAGTGCATCTGGAAAGTATTTACAGCGCTTCACTCTTTCCATATTTTGTTATGTTACAGCCTTACTCCAAAATTAATTCAATTATTTTTTTTCCTCACAATTCTACACACAACACCCCATAATGACAACTTGAAAAAAGTTTTTTTGAGATTTTTGCAAATTTATAAAAAATAAAAAAACTAAGAAACCACATGTACATAAGTATTCACAGCCTTTGCTCAATACTTTATTGATGCACCTTTGGCAGCAATTACAGCCTCAAGTCTTTTTGAATATGATGCCACAAGCTTGGCACACCTATCTTTGGGCAGTTTTGCCTATTCCTCTTTGTAGCACCTCTCAAGCTCCATCAAGTTGGATGGGAAGCATCAGTGCACAGCCATTTTCAGATCTCTCCAGAGATGTTCAATCGGATTCAAGTCTGGGCTCTGGCTGGGCCACTCAAGGACATTCACAGAGTTGTCCTGAAGCCACTCCTTTGATATCTTGGCTGTGTGCTTAGGGTCGTTGTCCTGCTGAAAGATGAACCGTCGCCCCAGTCTGAGGTCAAGAGCGCTCTGGAGCAGGTTTTCATCCAGGATGTCTCTGTACATTGCTGCATTCATCTTTCCCTCTATCCTGACTAGTCTCCCAGTTCCTGCCGCTGAAAAACATCCCCACAGCATGATGCTGCCACCACCATACTTCACTGTAGGGATGGTATTAGCCTGGTGATGAGCGGTGCCTGGTTTCCTCCAAACATGACGCCTGCCATTCACGCCAAAGAGTTCAATGTTTGTCTCATCAGACCAGAGAATTGTTTCTCATGGTCTGAGAGTCCTTCAGGTGCCTTTTGGCAAACTCCAGGCGGGCTGCCATGTGCCTTTTACTAAGGAGTGGCTTCTGTCTGGCCACTCTACCATACAGGCTTATTTGGTGGATTGCTGCAGAGATGGTTGGCCTTCTGAAAGGTTCTCCTCTCTCCACAGAGAAACGCTGGAGCTCTGACAGAGTGACTATCGGGTTCTTAGTCACCTCCCTGGCCCTTCTCCCCCGATTGCTCAGTTTAGATGGCCAGCCAGCTCTAGGAAGAGTCCTGGTGGTTCCGAACTTCTTCCATTTACGGATGATGGAGGCCACTGTGCTCATTGGGACCTTTAAAGCAGCAGAAATTTTTCAGTACCCTTCCCCAGATTTGTGCATAGAGACAATCCTGTCTCAGAGGTCTACAGACAATTCCTTTGACTTCATGCTTGGTTTGTGCTCTGACATGCACTGTCAACTGTGGGACCTTATATAGACAGATGTGTGCCTTTCCAAATCATGTCCAATCAACCGAATTTACCACAGTTGGACTCCAATTAAGCTGTAGAAACATCTCAAGGATGATCAGTGGAAACAGGATGCACCTGAGCTCAATTTTGAGCTTCATGGCAAAGGCTGTGAATAGTTATGTACATGTGGTTTCTTAGTTTTTTTTATTTTTAATAAATTTGCAAAACTCTCAAAAATGCTTTTTTCACGTTGTCATTATGGGGTGTTGTGTGTAGAATTGTGAGGAAAAAAATTAATTGAATCCATTTTGGAATAAGGCTGTAACATAACAAAATATGGAAAGAGTGAAGCGCTGTGAATACTTTCCAATGCACTGTAAATCTTACTTTATACAAACATAGAAATCCATCTCTGGATACGTATTGCAGGTTGGTGGAACAAGATGTAGTGGCTGCAGTATGCAACAAGATAGAATATAAAGTCTGGAATAACTTACATTTACATTTATGCATTTAGCAGACGCTTTTATCCAAAGCAACTTACATTTGATAAAGCAGCTTAGGGCTAAGTGCCTTGCTCAAGGGCACAACAGTGGCAGCTGGGATTTTAAACCACAATTTTCCAGGCTAGTAGCATGCTAGCCGGGTTCCTTAACAGCTATGCCACTTAACCGGCGTACAAAGACGGGAATTGAGGACATTAAATGATGATAGAGATTTGATCATTTAAAGTGAGGACAAGGGGTGCTATGGGAAGGAAATACAGAACCAGTTAAAACACTATTCTACAGGAAGTTGGGTTCTGACCCTATGTTAAAATTCAACATGTGTGTACATGAGAAAAATCAGCTAATGGGGATTGGACATATAAACAAACAAGAACATGGATATATGAAAGTGGATTTAACCTTTTACTCCAGTATTTTATACATGACTTTATAAATGTTTTTGTGGACATACCACCTGGATGACCAATTGTGGCAGCTATTGGCTCTTTGACTGAAAAGAAAATCATCTCAGCATTTGTGGACCATAGCTCCCTGCCCTTGTATGCCAAAGACTCAATGGAATTTATTTAAATGATTCAGTCTGTAACATCAACATCAGACTCAACAACTCCTGGTTACAATGGACACTGAGTCTTTATACGCTAGCCTTCCTTTTCAGGGCAGTTTACAGGCCACGGTCCAAAAACTGAATTAATCTTGTTGAGTGTGTCCTGACATAACTATTTCCTATTTGGAACTGATTTTTTATCTCGAGATCTTTGGTGTGGTGATGGGATCCAAAATATCACCCAGCTTTGTATAGATATACAGACCTATCTACAGAGCATATCCTATTGGAAACGGTACCTGGACAACATATTTTTCATATAGGATGGAGATGAGACTCAACTAAAAAAAGTCATAAATGCATGTGTAAAAGCAATCAAAGATTATCCATTTTGGATCAACTACAAAAAAGGGGATACAAAGAACAATTGATTACCGAAGTGTCAGATCAGTTTGATAAAATGTCCCAAGCTGAGTGTCTGAATAGGACAAGAACCCAAAATCAAGAGCCTAGAAAGACCTGTTGTGTCCAATTTTCTCCTATCACCAAGGAAATTGAACAGACTGTGAAAAGACATTATTGCACATTATTGCACATATGGCACATTATTGACACAGACACAACATTGAGAAAAGGTTTTCAAAAATCACCACGTGTTGTCTATCAGAGACAGCCAAACCTCCAGAATATGCATGAGAGGGCTGTTTTACCTCAGCCTCAACCCACACATTTTCTCAGTAACATCCAATCGGGTAATTATAAATGTGGACACTGTCAACAATCTAACCTCACTAATAAGACACACATCCAATACCCACATACTGGAAAGAAGTGTGAAATCAAGGGGCATCATCTCTTCTCAAAACAAATATTGTAGTTTATACAGTATGCTGAAATACTCCTGTGGTTTAGCCTACGTGGATAAAACCACAAGAGCACTTATAGGACAGGTTCGTTTTTCATTTTTTTTTGTATGAGTGAATATTACTGACCACTCTATGAGTTTCATATCTTTACAAATGAAAATATTGACTCCCTACTTCTAAAATGTGAACTTTACTAGATCTATATACTGGACACTATGGCACGTAGAGCCTTAAATGAAGACTTCAGTAGTAGACCATCCTAATCCAACTTATGTGACAAAGCCCATCATGTCTCACTGTTTGTTAAACTGTGATGGTTATTTGGAAATGATTGAAGGCCTCTGTCATTTATAACATGAGTATGTAGTCTCCTAAACGGGTTACATGATGAGTAACCCGTAGACTGTATAGACTCCTTGATCATGTTTACTTGAAATTAAGATGGCCAAGTGGGGCCTGATGCAAAGTCAAGTATTCTGAATGGGTCTTTGAAACATGTCAAATGTCATTTAGCTTACAATGTTTATAAATGTGTATAAATACATATATTTGTAAATTTTCTTGGTGTATACTTGGATTGATTGATTAATTGATTGATTTATCATGTGACCCCTTGCATCTTGTTTAAATATGATGATGATCTATCTATGTCCAAGTCTGCTCAAGCTCAAAAATAATCACAATGTGGTGATCAGCAAGTGTGCGCACATTTCACTTTGTTGACTTTGTTCATTGAATATTTTGGATGTACGCACCACTGAATCCTCTTCTCTAGGTATTGCAATGGCGTAAGACAACATAGGAACATTAAAAAGTTTTTCCATGTGTTTTTTTTTTTTTGCTACAGATTTTAACATGGTACATGTCTATGTGTGCATTTATTCATATATTCTGTTTAGCACAAGGAACCAAATTTCCACTTTCTGCAGGGGTGTCACCAAGTGATGAAATTGTATGTATGCTTTCTCTCGTTCTCTCTGATCCTCTCTACACATGCCTTGTTGAACAGCCATTTAGGTTCTTTCTATTTGCTCTGCTTTTAGACCTCATCATTTCAGTGTCATCACACTCACTACAACCAGGAGAGAGAGTTCTTGATTAGATTATTAATAATGCAATAGGTTTGTCAGTCTAATAATCAAAAAAAATTATCATCAGGGCTGAATAGCCTGACTACACCTCTGTGCTCCAGGCTGGAGGAGATTGACAGTAGCCTAGTTGATAAGAAGGGTGCATGCAGACCAGAGTTGTGGGTTTAAATTCAGCTGCGCTTAAGGAAAATTGCGTTTACTTAAGAGTTTTAATAGTAAAGTTTTTAATGGTAAAGTTATGGTTAGCTTTACAGGTAATAAGAAAATAAGAATAAATAAGAATAAGAAAAATAAGAAAAAATACTAAAAATACTATAAATTCAAATTACAATATGAAAAAAAATAAGTCTTATACTTTGACACAAGAAAGGTGTCCATGGTATAGATCTACTAATATCAATGGAAGGAATTTTGATCTCTCTGTCAAAATCAGATTCCTTTGAAATTCTTAAATAAAATGAAATAAAAATGCACAGTAGTAACAACAACAATCAATTAGTTTCATTTTCAAGATATCCAAGGTTTGACTAAGTTGGAGGGAGGGGTTTGAGACCAAAGGCCTTGCTGAAAATGTGTGTTTTAAGTTGTGTTATGCACAGGCCCAGAAAAGGGCAATAGCAGATGTAGAGCAACATGGAAGCTCTGCCCAAATTTGGTGTGAGGCATAGCCAATGGTCCTAATCAGAGGACCACATGGGACTGACTATAGATCAGAAAGTTACTTGTAGAGGAGCAGGATTTTGTCAGAAAGGTATAACTATCTTTCAGAGCCTCATACTCTTATTTTTCTTCCCTGTTCTTCCCTGTTTCCTCCCTACTGTACAGTCCGTAAAGGCTGTAAAAGCCCAGACAGCAGACAGCTCTTTAAATAGCCAGAGCTAGTGAGGCAGGTGTCTCTTCAGCAGAAGAGGCCGTTGTCTCTTCAGCCACCCATTCCGTGGGCAGGCCACTCCTCTTACGTGGGACATTAGTAGGAAGTTCTGGGTCGCTCTGATTAAAACGCTGCACATACAGATAGGTCAAGACAAACACAGGGAGAAGCAGATAAATATGTGTTTGGGTGCTTGAATTATCATTCAGCTGGCAGGAACCATAAAGCAAAGCTGAACATGTTCAGATGAAGGGTTCAAATATGGAGAGTGTGACTTAAAAACAGTTACAGAATGCATAGTAACAGACCTGTAAAGTTACATTTAAAAGCATCTAGTGGGTGTCAGCACTGGCCATAACATGTTGATTCCCTGTTTTCCCTGCAGATATCTACAGTATATGTACTGCCCACTTACAAAATCAGTTAACCTTAATTATTATTAAATGGCACTTCGACATTCATTTGTGTTAATGGATGTGTAGAGTTAGCTTTGTGAAGATGTTTCTTTGAAGAGGATATCTTTTGCAGTTGTAACTGATGGAGATGAGACACACACACGCTAACCCTAAACTTTGTCTGTTGGGCTCATAGTGTGCAAGCTGCTGATCTGGAGATATGGATATCTCCCCAATCATTTAGATAGGGCCTTCACATCTTAGTCAAAATAACTCCCCTAAGGCATCACCAACATGGCTGCCATGTGATGGGACTCCCGTACTCCTGTACACTGCCATTTCTGCAAGCAACTTCTTATCACACAACATATCTGTCCTTAGACTTTTGCCAGGTTGTTGTTGCAGAATGACAGACAGTGTGCAGAATGACAGACAGGAATTTATACTTCTTTATGAGCCACAGACCATGGGTCACCTCCTATGCACCTGTTTGTATGAGGTGTAAGATGTACATCCCACATTATGTTCCCTTGGCTGACATTTAGAGTTACAGTAAAGTAGCTTGCAGTACAGCGTGATGCAAAAGGCTAGGTGGCCATGGACCATGGTGGTGCAAGCACATCGATTGCCCTTACAACTGAGTCACAGGAGCAAAAGTGCGTGACAGTGGAAAAAAGCAAACAAACAACAAACAAAAAAAACATAAACATGGTCTCATGCCAAGATGTCATAGTGTCACTTTATGAATAATGATGCCAAAATAGGTCTCAATGACAAAATGGCTGTTTGGTTAAACTTGTACTGTGCAGTAATAAATAATGGCTGTGTATTCAGCCTGTGAAATAGATTAAAATAAGTAAATACGCAATAAGTATGCTTCATTCAGATAGGAACAAAGGTACTAACCATGGTGATGTAGATGCCATCCACAGTTAGCGCAGGCTGTGGCGCTGGTTTGATCCCTTGCAGTGTCACATAGATGTTTGCATCCTAAAACGAGCAGAAACAAGACTAACTACTAAATAGTGTCTCACTGCCATTCTGCTGTGATGTCACAATTCCTCCACAGAGAAAATACCCCTCAAAATACACACTGCACAGTGAATAAAATTATTATTATTATTATTATTTTAGCCTCTGACATCTAGGGTTAACAGTGTACTATAGTTTAATACACAGCAAAACAGGAGTCAACACAGACAGAACTCCTCCAGCCAAGAGGGGGGCAATGTTGCTGTAAGTTCTGGCTGAAATGTTGCTATTTTGCTTACTTTATGGCATCCTGCCATAGTACAGCAAATCACAGTGAACCGTATGACTAAGCCACACTGCCCATCTGAATAATATCAAATGCACCAATCACTGAAGGGAGCCATTGATTTTCTGCTTGATCCGGAAAAGTAAATGACTTGAACAAAGTGCTTGTGATTAGAGAGAAAAGAGCAGTATGTGAACAAATAAGATGGCTCATTGTTTGGCAGAGTAACTAATTCAGTTACTGTACCTTCTGAGGTCCTTCTGGGGCATTAGGATTTCCCTGGATTGGAGCGAATGTATTCAGACTGCTAAAAATACAAACATTCATTTCATCTTAGGAAAGGATGCTTAATATTTGGGCTTTCCTCTCAAGCTCTAACATGGTGCATGATTGATGTCTATTTACATAGAGGACCATCTTCAATAAACACTTGTTTTGTTGCTTTTTGTTACCTTTGCACAACTGGGCTTTTCAGTGTCTTTTTATTCCAGGCCCACTTTCCCACTAGGGCCACGCCCACCATGATGATCAAGACAGCAATACAGCACACAGCTAGTTGCCTTGGTGATCGGGTGGCACTGGAGTCACCAGGAAGATTGAATGTACGTTGCCTTGGATCTTGAATATAAACAAATAAACAAATGACACAAGGATAAAAGCTGTGTTGCAAGTTGTCTGTATACTTCATTTTTGTAGCTTAAATAATAGAGAGGACTGTTATAAAATGATCACTGATGACTGTTATAAAGTGAACACAATAGTAAGACTACATCAATGGGCCAAAATCGGTTTCCATCACATGAGGAGGAAATAAAATCATATGCATTTTTTGCACAAAGTTGACTGGTTACAGGTCCAGAAAAACAACACAACTTACTTATAAATTGATTAGCAGAAATACACTATATCAGTGCATCACATATCCCATCAAATAACATTAATATAGGCTACAGAATATGTGTAATGTCAGCCAGAAGTTCAAGGCCTGAAGGAAAATGCTTTATGTCTGTAGCTAGATACCCAACAAATCTTGGAGAAAATGTGCCATTTAAATGGTAAAACTACACGCTCCCTGACAATATAGTAAATGGTAAATGGACTGCATTTATATAGCGCTTTTCTACTCCTACGAGTACTCAAAGCGCTTTACATTGTATGCCTCACATTCACCCATATGCACTCATACACCAGTGGCGGAGGCTGCCATGCAAGGTGCCAACCTGCCACCGGGAGCAATTTGGGGTTCAGTATCTTGCTCAAGGACACTTTGATGGGGTCAGCCAGAGAGTGGAACGAACCTGCAACCCCCCGGTTGCCGAACGGCACCTCTACCACCTGCGCCACCATCTCCCCATACTGTAGTATGATCTACAGTGTTGCTTGTGGGTGACCCTGCACAATATTGTTAACTAGGCAGCTACATCTAGATGTCTAGTGCACTCCCTTTAATTCTTTCTATCATGATTGATAATTCTAACATCATACTGTTAGAAAAGCTGTGTGAATGTGGACACTTTGTTTGGTTCCCTGAGTCCTGGCCAATTAGATGCAGGTATGTCACTACATGATATACTGGCACTCACCCCTTCTAAAGATGACCTTTGTGGAGTTTTTGTGTATTTTCATTTTGTGTCGGAACCTGCATGTGTATGTTCCACTGTGCTTTGGCTCTGCTGACTGCAGGTGAATGGAGAAATCACACGCTTTCCTGCTCAAATTCCCACTGAAATGAACATTGGGCCAAGGTGACTTCAAATTGTGGTCAATGATGTGATCTGATGGATCTGATCTGTTTGCCTGTAAGGAAAATTAACCTTTTTATTAAGCCTAAAAAATAATATCACAGTTGATTTATCTTACTTGGCCTTACTTATATTTAAGTATGCTTTAAACAAAAAAATAATGATTAGTCTGTTGATGCGACGGGGAAAGGCCCATGGTTTGATTGTTTTCAGTACCATTCAGGTATGGCTGTGATGAAGTTTGCTCTGTGCCTTACCTTAAAATACCACTCCACTGTGTCCGTGCCATTCCAGTCTACTATGCCTGACACACATTGGGAAAAGTTACAGCTCAGATAAATATCAGACCCCTTAAGAGCTGTGACTTCTGGTGCAGTGATCACACAGTTTTGGACACTGGAAAGGGAAGCATCTGGACACACAAACAGAGACACACAAACATGATGAAAAAGACAAAAGTGTTCAATACAGATTCAATACACTTAGCAACAAACCCTCACTCATGACTGACATACCATACCCTACCATACCTTCCCATAATGTTATGTAATGTAATGCCATATGTAAATGTAATGTAAAAAATTTGAGAAGCAAAATTGTGTCAGCCAGGCTAAATTACTACTGTTTTAATCTTAAAAGCTTTCATAAAAATAACATAGCATCTGTGACAGCTTATGACATGACATTAATTTACAAATTAGAGTGTATTTTTCAACTGAATTGAACTCACCGATGAGCATAAAGATAATCTGCACAGTTTTCCACATGTCCTTAAAAAAGAAAACATACACATGAAACATTTCACTGAACTAATTAATTATTATGACATATAAGTAAAGACACACTGTGTGTATCTGAGGCCTCCTATCAAAGAATTAGTCTGTATACAAAAAAAAAAACAGATAAAGGAAAACATACCATAGTCACTGGAAATCAACTGCTACATGGACAGTGTGATAATTACGAGGAAATATTAATTTGCTAAACGGTGTTTTCAGTTGATGAGCAGTAGGCTAAACTCAGTCTGCTCCACTGTGTTTTAGTGGGTTATTAAGACCCCATTGAAGACCACTACAGTTAAAATGTGTTTGAAAAGAGATCAGTAGAACATTCTCTCTGTCAGTTGAGGGTGACACCCAGTAACTCCTTCCACTTACTTCCAAGAGCTTTTAGAGGAACCCATCAGGGTTCATCTCTGTCTCCTGCCTTGTTTCTTGTATCCATTGAGTCATTAGCACAGTATTTCAGACATCAGATCATTACACCTGTCCAAACCAAGGGATCAAGGCATGTATTATCCTTGTTTGCTGATGAAGTCTGCATTATTGCCACTTAATAGCAAGGGCAAAAAGACCTTGATACCCTTAGTGATTCCTGTAAAATCATATTTAACTTATTTAGGTCTACATGTTCATTCATCAACCAACTGGAGTAAAATGTCAGGTTCATTATTAGAATCTCTGTAATAAAGATGAATATCCTGCCTCAAATAAATTTTATTAGCATGATGCACCCACTGCCGCCTCCGACTGACTATTGTTAAAGGGTAGATGGGCTTCTCTGCAAGTTTAGCCTATATGTGATGGGAGGCACCCTAAAATAAGTTTCTCCACTTTTTAAATCTCATGGGGGACTCTTACTAGAGAATTTCAAACTGTACTATCAAACTTTTAAGTTTGAAACATGGGTAGATTCCTCATTAACCTCTTGGAGAGAGATTGGGGAAGTCCTCATTCATTCCTGAAAAATACTGTGCAGATGTGGCTACCCTCACAAACGTCCTATTAAAAATGGTTCTTATACCTTTAAGACGTTATAACGATGTAGCTTTATACTGCAAGGATCCCTGGTGCAAGAGTTTCAACGATACACATGTGGGAAAGGAGTGCAAGGGTGGTTGACGACTTGCTTGCGACTCGCAATGAAATGTCTCACATGCCTGTCTTTGTCTGCTTTAAGACCGTTGGACGTTTGCTTTGTTATTTAAAAGTTATCGCCATTCAGTTTTCCACATTTATGGAAGGTTGGGTATGAAATTTGCAGCTATGAATGTGTTATGTACTCACCCGTCAAGTACAGTTGTCAGGCACAGACTACACACAACTAGGCTTCTGGTTAACAGGGGGTTTTATTTTCAAACAAACAAGGCAGAATGCAAAGGAAGTCAACGTCAGCTACATATAGCTGAGGACGTAGGGCATAACTATAAGAAGATAAATGGGAAAACTACAACACAAGGAGTCTATACAAACAAACAAAAGCACAAACTAGAGCAGACGGAGAATCAAGGGGTTTAAGGGACGAGGAGCGCAAGGCGCAGAGACTTTGCGAAAGACCTGGTCTACACTTAAGTAACGTGGAGACCAGATGATACCAATCGATACACAGGTAAGGGTGATCGTGCACCAGGAAGTGGCTGTGACTGGGGAAACGAGCTGTGAGTCTGTGAGGCAGAGTGAGGGGACGTGGTTGTGGCCAGATCTGATGCAAACCTGACAACAGTGTTACCGACTTTTTTGTCAGATTGTAAACACTGTCACTGTAATCCGTAGAGGGTTGGGTGGTATAAACGGTATATACGATACACGATGTAAATTTGGCCAACCATAGAGTTTCATTATAAGTTTAAACAGAGACTTTATTAATCATCCTGTAAAGGTAGCAAAGAAGATCTGCCTTTCCTATCTATTACCTTACACGTTCACGCAGATAATGGCATGCATAGGGGTTTTACGCAAACCTCGTCATTTACGGGTAATTTCAATTTCAGTTATCAGGTGCGGCCATCTCCATAAATAAAACTTTCAGGTGCCCTGAGTGACTGAAGACTTTATGGTGTGTTACTATGTGGTGCCCAACTCAAACATTCCACAAGCTTTAATATTCCCTATCCATGTTCAGTCGCTTCCTTTATCAAGGGGGATGGATCATGGGAGTTGATGTTGGAGGGTTCACCTCAATAGTATTCTGGGCTCAAAACATTCTGATATATCACAATATATACTGCATAACGTCTATGCTTGAAATGATACCTCAATAAAACTTTTAGGCCATGTCGCCCAGCCCTGCCACAGACCTATTATTACTATCATACTATTGCAACTCTGTGGCTGCTGCTGACATAGTCCTATTACAGTTACAACAGTATGCAGTCTGTGGATTAGTGTCTGTTCTGCATATGTAAAAGCGTTATATTGTGAGAAATGTTGTAACTGATAGTTTGTTATGATATTGTCTTGTTGTTTAATCAACATCATTGTAAATGAGCTAACGATTCTTCAAGTTTAGCAGATAATTAACAGCTAATTTTGTCTTACATCTCATCAGTCTATCACCCAGCCAGCAACAAACATTTCCACAATCATTCAGACTTACCTGAAACTGAGGGTTCTATCATTCAACGTGTCTTTTCTGAATTATCCTGGGTGACGTTATGCTCCTGCTAAAATTATAGCCAAAATGACTTGTGTCACCTTAACCTTAGACTGAGGACTGCTGCAGTTTGCACATCTTTGTACTTGTGGTAAAGAGTGGGTAGAGAGCTATTTTTCTTAGTGCTGTGTTGCTACTCTAAAATGCACCCAGCCAATTAAGTTATGCCTACACCAGAAATAAATAGGAATAGGGTTTGAGGTAAATGACTGTGCCAAAAGCCTAGTTTCTTACTTAGTTTACTTATAGTGCAGGTCTATCTTTTCTTATCTAAGAGTGCTATCTAATATCTACCCGAGAGTTTATCGGGGTCTTGCAGAGAAACCGCTTCTGCTTTTTTTGCTCCTCCCGCCTGCAAACTTTGTCTTTGAAGAGTACCACAGTTGTTTGGCTTTGAATCATACAAGCACTTGCAGTTACAGTATAAAAACTGATGAATGGTCGCTTTTAAATGAATTTCATATAAGGACAAATATAAAATGCTAGAGTGGGTGAATGTAACTGAATGAATGGTGAATGAATGAATGTAACTGAGAAAGAATCTCACCAGATGGTGGAAGCTATTGTCTAAAACCTGCAAGGCAAGCCCACCTTCGGGGATTTAGGGTTTTTAGGCTTTACATTTCAGGTAGAAAGTTTGTTTCACAATGCCAATGCAATGCATATCCACTTCTAGCCACTGAGAGGCAGTAGTGTGCAAGCATCAGATGAACCACATATGTGGTGGGCTGTCACATGTTATATGTGGCCAGTTAGTCAGAATGCACCAGAGACCTATTTTATAATCCTCAAGCTCCTCTGCTACTTCCTAAAAAAACTGAATATAACAATATGCACAAATACGGTCATAGCTTGTGTGAGGCCTTCTGCTCAGCATTGCACTTCCTAATGTTTTCATTTCATTTAACATACGTTTACTCCTCCGATACTCTATATGGTTTGAGATTATAAATCTAAGGCCCTTAAGACAAATGTGCACATGTACTCTAGAAGTAGAGACCTAGACCTACAGGTTATAAATATAGGTGAATATGACTAAGCAGGTGCACAGATACGGAATGGGTAGCCTACATCTCAAACATACTTCCTCTGACCTCGGTCCTGAGGTTGGTGCTGTTCAAAGTTTGACGTCATCAAGGCTGTCTCATTTATCTAGTCGCTGTGAGCGGAGTGAGAAACAAGGATGAGGAGGAGGAAAGAAGAAAGGTTCAATAAACGAGGAAACACAGGAACGTCATCATGTTGAATACTTTGCTTTTTCCACAGACATAGGCCCAAAATAGACTGATTTAATTCAGATCTTTGTTTACATGATTGTCTTAATTGATTTGATGGTATGGCATTATGCTGCAAAATGTGTTGATGGATGATTTGTGTATAACATTGATTCACTAATTAAAAAAACATGATGCTACTGTGTCATTCATCGATGTCTCCTGAAAGTGGTCTCATTTATCATATCTGTCTGTCCTGAATTCCTCTATCAATCTTACACAAAGTACTAGGCTATATTGCTTGGGTGAGAGAAGATTTAGTCATTAAATGACAGCTGGTCATTGCTTGGTAGAATTTGATTTCTTCAGCACACAGTCCCAGGAAAGGCTACATTGTGTCCCTCTCGGCTCTGTCCTCTCTGCCAGTAGATCAAATCAATAGACCCCGAGGCTGCAAAATCAACGCTGTGTGTGTTGTTTTCTCCTTCACCCACTGATTGATTGTCTTTTTGCAAAGCTATGACTGATGTACTATAGCTCTGCTTTCTCAGAAGAACTTTGAGAAAGCCAGCATTACTTTCATCAAGAAGGGACATTTTAAGAGTCTGCGTCTGCACCATATCCCATATCCTGGTCTGGGACTGAAGTTTAAAATCCAATTTATGCTCCAAATCTCACCAAAACTTGTTACTTTTCACAGTCCACTGTAAATAATGACAAGAAGTCCAAAGACACTTATACACTAAAAAATAAATCGTGGTTTTAACTTAAAAAAGTTAGTGTCTGGGCTGCCTAACTATTTTAAGTTGACCAAATTTAAGATAATGAGTTGTGATAATGAGTTCAGACCTCAAAACACAAAAAAATTGTTAACACAACAATTTCCATATTCTGTAGTTATTCTGACAAATAATTGTAAGTTATCACAAATAAAAAGAAGTCTTATTTTTTACAGTGTAAACTTATACACTTATATTATTGATTATAGAAAATTGACCAAGGATGGGGGCAAAGCATCATAATCTCTCCAGAATACAATCATGTCCTCTACAAACATGGTTCATCATTAGAATAAGACCCATGTTTCCTCTGAGGTTGACGTGAGTTGAAGGACACCCATTCCAATAAATATTCAAGTCGAAGCACCATTCAATCATTTCCAAGTCAAAATATCAATACCTTTGCAGACAAAAACAGGCTATTGTGTTTCAGGGCAAACCACTCATTATTTCCTTTTCATTTCTTTTGTACATTATATATTTGAGCCAGAGAAAAAAATGTTGACATGGCAACATTTAGGGCAGAATAGCACCTACAAACAAAGAAAACTACTCTTTTTTTATTTTAGTTTTACATAATGTACCACAAATTATAAAGTTTGATTGAAAAAGAGTCAGGACCATGTCCTTCAGGCATCTCTGTCTGTTTAGTTTGACATCCCCAAATGAGTAATGTGTGACAGCACCCTTGGAGAACCTCAACCTTGACAATTTTCTTCTCCTGGGGGCTCTATTGAGTTAAGTTGTACTGGAACTTCCCACTGGATCCTAATTTATGGTCGTGCATATCCATCAATAAGCAGACACGCAGAGCACTCTCTGACATTGCAAACCCTCTCCAAGCAGCTCTCAAACGAATGATGGAGACCTCCCAAAAATTTGAACTATCCAACAAAATGACAGAAACCCATACAGTGCTTGTATCTGATTGGCGTACACGTCCTGTTTTGACCTGGCTTTGACTTTGTCACTGTGGGCAAAGTTAGCAACATGTTATTTCTTCATTTAAACTTTGTAAATATCTCACATTAATTCCCCATTATGCAGAGAGGAGACATGTTCTGTAACACTGGAGCGAATGGCAGAACTTCAGAATATTTAGGTTAAGTATTATTTTTCTGAACAATGGAAGTTAAATCCAGACATGTTGTCATGATCTCTGAACACTTCTGTCCATTTAGATTAAATGTCATGATAGTTTAACTGTCCACTCTGGAGAAAATCAACTTCATATCAGGTGTGCTTTCTCTGCTGTCTGTGGACACTTGCTTGACGACAGTTAATGGTCAAAGCTTGAAACCAGCATAGCTCAGAAAGACCTGCTGTCTAGAAGTCCTCTGTTAATCAAATGCAAAATGTTAGTTGGCAGGAGAAGGTCACTTGTGATGCCACATGCTGACACACTCAGATATATACCAATAGAATTCTTATAGTTTTATATTGTTTCTTAGCCCAACCTCCTCAACTCTCTTTCTCCCTCTCTCTTTCTCGCTCCCTTTCAAAAAAAACCCCAATTATATATATATACCTTATAACTATAATACATACCAGGGTTTTTTCAGCTGAGTAAAAACCATGATATATAAAGCCAGAGCTGCAGTGTTTAACAGAGCATGCTAATTTCCACAGTGACACTACTCTTGTTCTGTGTTTGATTAGGGACAAACAGCGCTGATCTCAGAGGGCAGGAGTGGGCCATGGACCAATGGCTGGTAAAGCTCTCTTCTGAACTGTTGGAAAGAAGGTGGAAAGAAGTTCAGAAACGGGCATTTTTTAAAAGATTGCTTAGGGTCCAATATGTGATTATTTAAGTGCTTCTGTATGTACTGAGTGCCCTATTTTGGAACAACTTAATGCCTTGTCAGAGGGTATTAAGTGCACTCAAAATGCTTTAAAAATGCTTAGCAAAATATTTTAAACACACTTAATGGCAACCCAAGATGGCAGCCTATTTTACATGTGCTACAGATAGTCTAAAAACCCCACTTGCACACCGCATCAGACACATTGTCATGGAAAAAGAGGACAAGTTGCTAGAGGTACACTGTAACCACATGGAGAATATAGTTATTTTTGCATGCATGCATGTGTGTGTGTGTGGGGGGGGGGGGTGCATGCTTGTGCACATGTGTTTGAAAAATACTGACACTGATTAATAGTCTTTGTAGTAATCAATAATATAATTACTAATGGTTTAGCAACCCAATTAAATACGCCCCCATACCCCAACCCCCATACACACACACATACACGCACACACTCAATTAGGCCAGTCATTGGTCTGCAGAATGTATAATTAAGCAATAACAAAGAGTAATATTCTGCCAAATTGATATCGATCAGATTCATATGTGACTAATTAAATGTCATGTAAAAGTTTTACTGCTTTAAAAACCATGTAAACACATCAGTACATGTTTCAAATGTGTGCACCAAAATGCCAATATGATATTTTCCAGTTATGCTACATTCATAGATAGCATACATGAATTACACTGCTTTACAGTTACACTGTCTTACACTCATTAATGACAGTAAATACACTATATCCTGATGCATTTTGTGACTGCTCACTGGGACCCCCGGTCAAGGGTCCGAGCTGAGATCACTACTCCTATCCTCCATATGTCTTCTCATGCAAACAACAGACAACTTACCTTTCCTGGGAAATGACTGTCTTGTGCAGGACTTAATCCAAACAAGCAAACGAGGTCTTTGTCAGAAACTCGGGAGGCAAAAAGACTAAAGAGGCTTGGCTGCCTTTTGACTCTGCCACTGATAGAGTTGATTTATATAAGTAACAAAAAGATTTATACATAAAAAGAGGAAAAAACTAAAAAAAGGTTCTCTCTCCCTAGGTTCTCTCTTTTCTCTTGCTTATAGACAAAGTCAAGATGCATCTGCTGTCATTCCCAATACCTTGTAGGGCTGTCTTGACTGCTACAGACAAGTCTCATGTGTGACACAATACACGATGACACAAACACATTTTGATTGTGTAAAGACACTCACTTCCTTCCCACAGTTTAACAACAGTCTAACAGCACGTATGACATACGTTTATAATGAAACATAATGAAACCTTGTATAATGGTTATAGCAAAGCATATGTAAAAATAGTATTGTTTTGCCATAGTTATATAGTAAGGCATGTTATATCATAGATAACATAAGATTATAGTATAGTTTTGTATGGGTAAATATATCACTTGCGGCTCAAGTTTCTTTTATTTATTAAATTAAATTTAAATCAAATTAAACTTTCAACAATCCCAAAAATCTTGATCTTCACTGTGAGTATAGCTCAAACTCTAAACCTCATATCAATATAATATGACTGGAGACAAATTCAGCATTTATGTGTTACTATTACCCAAAAGCTTATTTTGTGTTAAACAACTACACTTGTTGTAGTGGTGGCCAAATATGTCAAAAAATAAACTAGAGCTTTTTAATGGATGCTAACAGTGATCAGAGAATGCCTATGTAATGTCCACCAGGGGGCAGCCTTGTACCATGCACACTGTGACCTACCGAGTAGTCCGAGTAAAACAAACAGACAAGTGTCTCCATTTGTTAATTATTTATGGAGAATTAATTAGTGCCCTTCTAATTACCTCATGAATATTCCACTACCCCCAGTACCCTTTTTCACACACACACTCACACACACACACACACACACACACGGAGTGGGAGGGCAATGAGTGTCACCACTCGATGGAGAATCCTCTCCAGACCTGATCGTGTGCAAATGCAAATGTTTCGATGAAGAGGGCATCTACCCCAGAGCCTTGCAGCCTCCTCAGGGGACAAATGGATGCGTCAGCTTTTCAGGCAGCGGGGACTTATGGGTGCCTTGTACCGGAGCTGGGCAGGTACGACGCAAGGCACGGGGCATGGGGCAGGGGAGGGCAAAAAGTGTGTGTATGGGTGTGGGTGTGTGGGTATGTGTGTGTGTCTGGGGGGCGATGAGAATCAGCAGAAAAAAAAAGCTGATGGGAGATTCTTCTGAGACCAACACATCCTAACTTCTGGCTTACATAAAGATCACCACTGTGTCATTTTTAAACACTGTTTTTTTGTTGTTTTTTGTGCTGGCAATATGCTGTGTTGAGATATTGTGTATGAATATTATTTTGTCACTGTGGACAGAAAAGGTGATCACCTCAAGATGAGTCATCAGTCTTGCCTGAATGGAACAACTTAACCCATTTTTTCCTTTGTTTAAAAAATGACACTATGCAAATGCTTTGCTTTTTAAAACACAACACTGCACTGTTTATTTCCGGAAGCATCTGGAAACTGCGGAGGGGAGGAGAAAAGATGAGGAGGTGTCAGAAAACGGCAGTAGGTCTCTGAGACCCAGTGGCTCACACACACCTCATACAGCTCACACTGGCATAACAACCCAAAAGCTCCCAAAAGGCAAACACTCTGCAATCCTCTGCTCTCATTATGGGTTTTACCATCCACCCATCTCTCTTTCTCTCTCTATCCTTTTCTTTCTGTATCATTCTGTTTCTCCCTCTTTCTCTGTCTATCTCTCTCTCCTTTTTTTGTCCTCCTTTCCATATGTCTCTCTCATTCATCCCTTTTGTTATTCTCTCTCTCTCACTCTTTCTCATTTTCACCCTCCCAATTTCTCTCTCTCTCCCTCTCTCTCTCTCTCTCTCTCTCTTTGTTCTCATACATCCAGGATTGTGAACATGCATAGAACACAAGGACTTAGGGGACTGTTGACAGACAGCAAGGAGATTACTCCTCCATATATTGACACAAGTGCCGTACCTCATGGCCAAATGTTAAAATCCGACTCAGAGTTTCACACACACACACACACAAATGCTGAAAAAACACCTCTCATCCTGTACTTCACTTTAAAACACTGGTTGCGATGGCTGTAATTTGTGCATAGGGTGAAGCTTTACGGCTTCTAAGGCCTTTGGTAACCACTTAATTGGTGAGGGAGATTAAGATCCTTAGCTTATCCTACCGCACAGTGAGGCAGCCACCCTGCAGAGATGCTTGCCCCCAGCTCTACAGTATGGTGATTGCTTTTCATGAGAAGGGGAATCAATGTGTTCTTGGACAACACTTCAGTGTTGGAAATCCACATAGATAGCAGGATGTTGGAGGGGATTGTGTGCACACACAACAGTAGCAGCCCTACTCTGGTGGTCAAATGGTGGGAGAGAAAAATTTGGTTCTTAATATTTGAAACACAAACATCCTTCATCAGCCACTGTAAAGCATGCACAATGACAGCAAAGGAATGCCTTGAATTTAGACAGTGTGTGTGAGCATGATAGAGAGAGAGAGAGAGAGACTGTGTGTCTGTGGTTGGCGGTGTAGTTATTACCATTTATTCTTTTCCCACTGACTCAGCAGCCTTCATATTAAATGCATGTGCCAAACTCTCAAGTCCATCTGCAGTATCTGTATGCTAATACAGAGTAGCCTGATTCTCACACATCTGCTATGCAGCTCAGTTTAGCCACTAGGCCTATCTCCATTTCTTTT
This sequence comes from Tenualosa thibaudeaui, assembly GCA_027481765.1. Classification (NCBI taxonomy): domain Eukaryota; kingdom Metazoa; phylum Chordata; class Actinopteri; order Clupeiformes; family Clupeidae; genus Tenualosa; species Tenualosa thibaudeaui. The sequence continues at coordinate 5,502,306 of JAIFZK010000020.1, read as the reverse complement.
CTGTTTGATAGCGAACCAATCAAAACTTTCTGAGCAGGGCAGAAGAGTTCATCACAGCATTTTAGGAAACATCCACAGTCCTTTCTGTTAATCCTGATGAGGACAGTGTACATCCTATCTGTTCTGGCAATGGTAAGAATTGTGATGCTAACACAGAGTCCTTCTTGATTAGTCCAACTTCCTTTAGCCTGGTGGACCAAACTCTTTCCTTTCGCTTCGCTTTGAGCAGAGTCTGAAAAACTTTCGAAAGGAATATGTTTACTTGGTTGGTGGGTACTGTCTTGTGGGTACTGAATTTCAAAACTACTGGTTCTGCCTTCAGTTTCTGTTCCCTGATCATTTAAAGCGGTACCAGGCAAGCCTACAATTCTTTACCTCTGGAGCTTCCCCTACAAAAATAGCAATGGCATTGTACATTCTCACCAAACCATGTGGATTTGTTTGTAAACCATTGGAGCATAGGAACCAGTGATGATCATATTCACGTTATGTTGACTGACAAGGTAATAAACATGATTTCAGGTTTCATTTAGTTTAGGTTTCATTTAACACAACCCACGTTTTCCAACTGCAAGTGCTTGTAACTGTGCGATTAAGTAATAGAGTGTGACAAAAGTCATCAATCCCATAATGAGCCATTCACAGATTTTGACTCATTTGACACATTTTCAGCAAAAGTTCATGATGCAGGAATAGAATGCATTGCTGAGTTGAACTTGACCAGTGCTAAGACTGAGTAGTTGCTGTTTTCCATGCCTTGAGTTCATGACAGAACGTTGCAAAACATTTTGTGTATCACTTGTAGGGATTAATGGGAACCGTAGCAAACGTTTCAAAATGTCGCAACCACTGAACATGGACCTAGTGATGCTAACACAGAGTAGCCTACTTCCTGTTTGTCCTGGTGATGCTATCACAGAGCACGTCCACAGCCATGTGACCTTTTGGAACTGACAGCCTTCTTCCTTCACCATCAGCCCAATTTACTAAAGTCCTCTTGCTGACTGAAAGATCTTTGCATGAGGGTCTCTGGAGACTTAGGGAACACAGAGCAGACATGCACAGAATAAATCACACAGGCACACACACTCACAAGCAGGCATGTGTGACGGCACATTACAAGATGGTTGGGGTGGAACAAGACTGTCCCCGATCCGTTGATCATTTTGAATATTACATTCAGATGCAAAATATATTTTATTTATTCTTATGTAATAATAACATTCAAACTGAAGTTTGATAGAAATTACTTGTAAAGTAATAAAACAACTTAATGTTTACACATTTCCAAATCACTTAACTAGGTTTGCATTTGAACACTTCTATTTCACTAAGAATAAATCGGGTTTATTGAAAGCAAGGCTAAGGATGCAGGTGTGTCCTTTTTATGTTCCTTGAGAGTGCTTCCTTTGAGGACCTGTTAAGAAAAAACAAAAAACAAACAAACAACAAAAAACTTAGACTCAGATATCTGAGGAAAATCCTACAATAAGACAGATTTTATGTGTATGAGCCAGTTTGGGTTATTTTTACCTTCACTTCGTAAGGATAGTCGATAGTTAAGGTGACAAGCATTGCATCAATCAATTAATAACTAATCTTAATTGGAGCAGCAATTATTTCACAATCTAATTGGATGTAAGGAGATTGTCTGCGGTCTGCAGTAGTCTGTAGTATGCTGCTCAATGAATGTGTTCAATACTCCCTACTTGAACTCTAGCAAGGAGTTGCCATTAATGACAAATTACGTTCTGAGTCAGTCTGTCATGAACAACACATTATAAAAGCTCATAATAAGCTCAGATAATGTGCTGCCTACTGCATTTATCACGTGCCACTAGTTGTCTGCACTAGCCTATATATAGACATAGGCCTTAATGGTATCATCTGAAAGAAGCTAGTTGGCATTGACAGACATGTCACCCAAAATTAAAATGGAGGAGGGAGGCTCCACAGGAAATATTTGCTACAGTCCTAGTCAGGGTAGTCTTTTAAGGCTTCCATTTCGTAAAACTAAATGTCTTAGCATTCAGTCAGCGAGCAGAAATTGAAGACAGAACCGATACATGTCAAATTCAAACAAAGTGCCCACCACTGTAGTAAAGTAAACGTATGCCTATCAAGAGTGTCCAGACTCTGACAAAAAGAAAGTGAAGCAAAGTGAAAGAGATGGGTCCACCAGACTAACATTTCGTCTCCTCAAGTCAAACTTTCTTGTACTTCCGCACCCTCTTTCCTCCCCTCTCCCTCTCTCTTTTCTCTTTTTTCTCTTCTTTTCTTGTCTTTTTTTCTGTTCCAGGGGCTAAAAGATGTTCTACTTTCTGAAAGTGCCCAACCTAGGTTCAGATCAGGAGTATGTCTGAACTTGGGGGATATCTCTAGCAGACTTGCTCTTTGATGGATCAGAAAGAAATATGACAGTGATCCTCATCTGTAGACTCTCAAAAAACCTCAGTTTGAAGCCAAGCTGGGTCACACGTTTGAAATCCACACTGCATGTTTATGTAACGAAACTATTACAGCAAAAAGAGGGGACACTTGGCAGACATAAAGCTATGTGTTTTCTCCAAATTATTCCCCATTTTGAATATGTTCTTCTGTAGACTGAACCCAGGAAAAGACCAGAGGACTCAGAACATTCCTTCTGGGTCTTTATTAAGTTCAAAAGACAACATTTTGAGCACCTAAGGCTTGAGGCAAGTGACCCGCTTTTTACTTAGAATATTATTATTATTATTATTATTATTATTGCTATTTCTACAGGGTTTTTCTGTACCTGGTAGTGATCACAATATCGAGGCTTGATAGATTAATCTTGGTTGACAGTAACACAACTTGACATTATTATGATGCTGGGTGGGCTTGATGTGATTCTGGCTGCCATCACCACATTACAGAAAGCAACCAATTTCAGACCAGATTAAGCACTGATCTGGTCCAGGTCTGTCATAGGGTGATGATAAATTCTAACTGAAGCACAAGAGAGGTGCTCTAGTGTGTGTGTGTGTGTGTGTGTGTGTGTGTGTGTGTGTGTGTTTGTGTGTGTGTGAGCGTGCAGGTGTATTCAGTCATGCATAGACTCGAAGAAGATGACCCATCTGCCACCTGCTTGCATGTGTCTGATCTCTCAGGGCTTTTGAAGCCCCAGATTTTCGCTCAGGAAATCAAAGTAATGCTATGCATCCGCACGGGGCACTGGCACACATCAGCAACAGCGGCATCACTGCCCCAAATTCTCCTGGAGCTGTCATGAGCAGAGAGGGAGAGAAGACTAGCCTCATTTTCCTTTCTCTATACGTGCCAGGAATGGAGTGTAGGAGGGGCAGAGGTGGTGCCAGCTTCATGCCCTGCACTCTAAATGACTGGCATGTCCTGGCCTGGCATCGCCAGGGCCTCTAATAAAGCACTAATGACACCCGTCTACACGGCTAGCCTGGTGCTTTATTAGAGCCCGTTGGCATCATGACCTGACCCGCCTGTAAGGAGGACTCTAACCTGAGTCCACTCCTCTGGACTAATGAGGGACTGAGAGCGGAGGCTGAATTAATATTGATAGGACCGCAACAACTTTCAGCCTGACGAGACCAGCTCTTCCGTGACAAGACACCTTTCCCGAAACCCCCCTCTGTTGAAAGCTTGAAACTGAGTATTTGAAATGCAAGATACCACATTAACAAAATCATTAGGCTCAACGAATCTATATTTTCATAAATGATTTAGGTCCTTCTTCATACATGAAACATTCATTCTCAAACTCCCGGCTCCCAAACGGCATCCACCATGCCTTCTATTTAACCTCAATCTATTTGTTGGCTACAGGTTGTTGTAGGTTATAAAGTCGTGCATTCTGTTATTCAATGGGGATGTGCAAGGAGCACACAACCCAGCTGCTGTTGCAAGAGCCAGCCAACAAACAAGAGGGGGAAATTCTCAGGTGGCAGCCTGTCTCCGCCCTTGTTCACTTCCAGCACGTTCTTATAAGCTCTGGCTCATCAATTAATAAGTAAAACTGCTACTGCTACTCGCTGTGTAACATTCAATTACCATCTGCCATGTGAATTATTGGGAGAGGCATTTAAATTCCCAGAGAAGAGTAGCAAAGATACACAGACAAAACAGATAAACCAGAGGGAAAGAGGAAGCTGGCTTGTGACTAAAAATAACTTTTTTCGCATTTTTGCTTGACATTTTAAGGCAGAAAAATGAGCTGGCCTTTAGAGGAAAGGGACTTTGACACACAGTCTAGCACAAAACTTGGTGGTCATGAGCATTGTCTGCATATTGGACACAGAAAATAGTTCCTGTAGAGGTTTTATAATGTCATCTGAGGAGAAGATAGTGGTTTACGCAGTGACCTAATGACTGACCTTATAGTCTGCTAGCCTGCTGGAGAATATGGATCCAACTATGAATGCATTGTGAAAGGCACTATACAATATGTGCCTTCATTCTTCCTAAATTAACAATAAAACCTGGACATCCTGACGTTTTCTTTTTAACACAGCCCTGTGGCCTGTGAGACACAGACTACAACAGAAGATTGCATGTCAAAGTCGTGTCACTGTCAATAACGTACATTGTCCTGCTGTTGTGTACTGGGAAGAACAGAGAGGCATGTGATGAGATCTGCTGTGGCCACACGGGTGTAATTTGCATGACAAACCCGTCCACGTGCACAGTGCATGTCCACCTTTGTTTGCCAGATCCGAGCGAGCTGAGCCCAGTGACAGGCGGTGGTGGTGGTGGTGGTGGTGACGGGACAACGACTTATGTAACGTGATTTCACGGCACGAACGATAAGAGGCTCCATTGATGGCGTCCTCTGCCGAGACCGTCTGTGTATCCATCACTGAGCGCCAGTGTCCTCGTTTTCACTCTTCCAGGGCCATGATGGATGGCTCTGGGGGTCTCTGAGCTGAGCCATTACCAGCGGACCAAAGAGGAGGAGGAGGAGGAGGAGGAGGCTGCAGATGCCACTCTCCCCCTCTCACAATTAATGGGATAATTAGAAGGATGAAGGCCGTGGTAGAAATGAATGGCTTATTACAGAAGGTGGCCGTGGTGACAGCAGAGTGAAAGGTTGGGCTTTAATGATGAGGTGGGGGGAGGGCCAGAGGCTTGCTGTAATTATTGCTTTAAGTCACTAAGTTGTGTTCACTCTGTTGGCCTCAATTGATGTCAGTGCCAGAGAGAATTTCTCAGCTAATAAAAGTAAGAATGTGAAGCAGCTGAATAAATAATTAAATAATAGATAGATAGATAGATAGATAGATAGATAGATAGATAGATAGATAGATCAAAACCATGGTATATTTTTCAAATATACAGTGTGTGTAGTAGAAGCATGTGAAGATTCTTTTGGATTCTTTTTCATGGTTGGATCCTATATGTGAGTTTCTAAGTGACAAGTGTTATGTTAATCAAGCAGTAAGTGCGAGGAAGCTGTTATCCAGTGATTTTAAACCAGAGGGGCACACCACAAAGTGGAATTGCATTGAGTTTAGCACTTCAGCCAATTATGGAATCACACTCAAGGATGGGAAATATCCATCTAAGGACAAATTTCAGCTGAAATGCGAGGCGACAGATGTATTACAAACTCCAGGACAAAGTGTGTGTTTACTCTTTACATTTTTTTCTGCTTTGCACCATTCAGCAGAATCAGATGATTACCGTAGCTGCTGCAGACCCCAACCGCCCACTTACACACACACACGCACAGACGCACACACACATACGCAGACACACACATACAAACATACGTAGACACATACATATGCAGGTACACACTAACATATGATGCAGACATATATACATATATGCAGACACATACACACATACACAGACACACACACACATACCCATACACACACACATGCACACACAAACACTTATAAGCAGACACACAGACACATACACATATATGCAGACACATGCACACGCAGACACACACTAACATACACAGACACATACACACATACGCAGACAAATAAAATTATGCACAAACACATACATACATACAGACAAATACACACATACGCAGACACACTCATGCGCAGACACACAGATGCAAACACAGACATACAGATAGACACATACGCAGACACATACACATACACATACAGACAGAGACTGCAACAATATCAGATGATTGCTTTGCTTTGATTCTCAATTCTTTTCATGCACACTGTAAATGTTCATAGAATCACTGTAAATGTTCACAGAATCATCTTGTTCCCGGTGCAAGAGGCCTGTTCCTCTGAATTCACCTTTGGTTTTGTAAAAGCTCTAACCCACTGACTTTATTCTTGGTTGTCTCTGTCTTGGGAATATAACTAGGATATAACTAGCAAACCTTCACAAATAAGGTCACCGATAAGTTGTCATCCCCAGTTTGGCCTTAAATACAGATTTAAGAGAAACTCATTATCACAGACTATATTTTTCATGTCTCAGATGTAGTCTTTACATAATGATGTAGAATTATTTGCCGTCTGTCTTTTCTGAGCAGGGTGAGATGGTACCATTTCCCCTGTTTTATTTGCATATCTTTTTTTCATAATGTATTATGTCTTTTTTCTTCTTCTCGTCTTTTGTCCTACTTTTGGAAATCAAAATGTATGCAATCACCAGCAGAGAGAAATGCTGAGTGTTGCTCTTGATTACTGATGCAGTGGAATTACACTCATTGATTCCCTCATCTGAATACATCAGGAGACGCTTAAGTTCAGCTCCTCTCCAGACAAATCACAAGGCATTGTCCTACAAGCTCTGTGTGCAGGGGAGCGGTCCTGGGTAGTTTAGTGGTGCCATCAGCAGATGCTGTTTAAAACACTGCATGTGCAAGCACTTAAAAAGGGAGTGTGTTGAGGGTGTGTGTGTGTGTGTGTGTGTGTGTGTGTGTGTGTGCTGGGTGTTAGACTTCTTGCCCTTGGAACAAAAGTCTTTGTCCTGCTGCCAGATCGACTCGAGCACTCATATCTAGAAATTGCTATTTGGAGCTTGCTCTCGGATTATGTCGGGACTCGTGTTTGGGTCTGTGTTTATTCAGTGCAGAGTAGTGTTTCACATCCAACATGAATCCCCTGTATTGCAGTCAGCCGAAAAAGAAACAGTTGTCTGCATGCTAATCATCGGAAACATAATCAAGTCGCACTCTCTCTCCATGGCTTACAGAAGACTGAGCGGCGTAATTAGACTGACGTTTGTGATGTCTTGGGACATCCTTCACCGCAGCCCTTTTTTAAATAAATAAACAACAGTGTGTCTCTGTGGGTAGTTCTGAGTCAGCGTCATTATTATAAACAAGAAATACTGCATATGCCCCCTCTGACAACTTTGATTTTCACCTTAATGTTTTCCTGTCATGCAGAAAGGAGGACGTGTGCCACAGCAGCAGTAGTTTTGTTAATACTGTCATAATATTGCCACTACATTGATTATCTGATAATTGCCATATGTGCCCAAATAATCTGTTCAGATACTGACACATTCTCTCTCCAGCGTCCACTGAGAACGCAGCACGTTCACACGCTTCCATATTGTCACTCGGTTGGAAATGCATTAGTGTTTAGCAATTAGTATTTCCTTCCTGTTGGCAGATCACACACTGGTTTATTTGTTGTCCAAAATGGAAGGTTTCGAAAGTTTACAAGATTACAGCTTTGTGTTTAAGTACAGCGATTATAAATGTCCAGCGGATAGCAGCTTACAATAGCAAGACTATGTAAACACTGCTGTGCTATTGTCAAGTCAAAAGTGACAGGAAAGCAGCCATTCTTTAAGTGATCAGTTATGAGGCTGTTTTTCAGCGGTAGCCATGCAGGGAGCTCAAAGGGGCCATGGAGGGTCTCAAAGGGCTTGTCCTGCTCCCCTTAGACCACTTAGACTTGTTCAGAGTGTGTGTGGTGGTGTGTAAGAGAGTGTGTGAAAGTGCTATGAAAATGTGTCCAGACAGCAGATATTCTGCAGCATTTAGAGAACAGGGTTTCATTTCTAAGCCTGCCTTTCTCCTGTCGAAGGCCATCTTGACCAGCCTTTATTCGCTCTCATTCTTACCCTGCCCACATTCACAAGTCATATTCTTCCCGTATCTGGTCCGGAGGGGAGAGCAGGGCAGAGAGGCTATTGACTTTCACTGCTGGGGGCTTTTCATTTCGCAAGGGAAAAAAGCAGAAGATGAGGGCTGACAAGAAAAAAGTGCCTTAGAAGGAGAAACAAGGGACTTCTTCTATATGTCAGATATAGAGGAGGAAAAAGAAACATAATTTTGTATCTTCCATATGTATACATATATACATATATTCATTCTCACTGCCACCTCCAACACTGAGAAACCACAGCGTGCGCACACACACACAGAGAGAGAGAGAGAGAGAGAGAGAGAGAGAGAGAGTCTCCTCTGTGCCTGTGCCTCTGGAGCAGTGAGCCCTCAGAGACAGATCGAGGGAAAGAGAGAGAGAGATGGGGGGGGGAGTGAGAGAGAAAGAGAGGGAGGGAGAGAAGTAAAAAAGGAGTGTGGAAAGAGGGAGGGAGAAATAAAAACAGATGGAAAGGGAGAGAGAGGCAGAGTGTGAGAGAAAGAGGTAGAAGAATTTAGACATGAGAGATAGAGAGTGGGCACGAAAGAGGTTGAGAGAGGGATGGAGACAAAAAGAAGTGATAAAAAGAGGAATGAGAGAAAAGGAGGACAAAATGATATAAATATGGATATTAACTGACCTTTGATCAATTTAGAAACATAAAATATTGATATAAAACAGAACATACTCTGTTGATAACACAAAGATCAGAGTGAATTCAGAGAGCACCACCCAGGTCATAAGCCAGCTGAGACTGAGATTTACAGGCTTGTTTTCACTAGCCCTACCTCTGCATTATGGCTGTATTGCATTATGGCTGAGGTGAAGATTTATCCTGAGTTTTTGTTTCCTTTTATTTGCCATAGTTGGTGTTGACTAGGGAATCTCTGACGCTTGTGCTTGTTTTCAAAAAATAAATAAATCCAGGAGAGGTTGAATTTGGTTTCCATAAAGTGAAGTCTTATTTATTTCAATTTATTTATCTACAGGTCCTTTAGCCAATAAACACAACAAAAGTACGACAGACTGGGAAATAAGAAAATATCACACTTAGCAGCAGCAGCTAAATTCAAGCAGCCAAGCTAAGCCAAGGTCAAAAGGCGAAAAGGTCAGTTAGCCACATCTCCACTAGGTCCCCTTCCTATTTAATGGCCTTTTGACTTGGAGAAGAAAAATACTCACAACTAGAAAAGCACTCGGAGAGTGCAGACCTCCGCCAAGGCAATGTTAGGTCACTGATGCATTACAAATTCCAGATGGTTTTCTGGATCACCACCAAAGGTTTATCATCTGTTCCTTGTCCCAATACCCATGTTGTTTAAGCATTTCATCCAAATCTGGTTAGTACATTTTGAGTTACTTTGTACACAGACAGACAGACAGACAGACAAACACTGGCAAAAACATAAAGAATTAATCAAATAGAGGAATGACCCAATGACTGTGACTTGGTTGTGTGTGTGTGTGTGTGTGTGTGTGTGTGTGTGTGTGTGTATTTCCAGGTGAATGTTCTTATCTGTTAGGATAGGGGCCTAAATGAGAAACAACAAGTAATGCTACTATAAAATAAATGGTAATGTGAAACAGTTGTAAGAATCTGATTGTACCTTAGCCTGGGTTTCTGAGCAGATGTGTATCGACGGCATTCGAGGCATTTATCTATCACGCACCGAGCACACATTCACTCACGGACTCACTCAGAAAGGACACAAGAGAGGTGCCGTTTCCTTTTAATCACGGCTGCACTTGAAACAGTGGCGTTCGTTACAATATAGAGTCTCCCGGGTGAGCTGATTAATTGCGTTCAGTTCTCAGGGTTAAAGCTGTGCTCTCACCACCTGCCACCTGTGGCCTCCGGGGCAGAGAGAAACACACACAGGCACACACACACACATAGGTACATAAAGACTCTCTCTCTAACATATGGGAGTAAAAATGCATCCAGGACCCAGAGATACACACACAAGCATCACACAGTTACGTATGAGTAAAAACTCCCTCATTTTGGATAAATGCATATAGAATTGTATAATCTGTATAATACATCACTAACCACATACTGTTACATGCATGAATATAGAAATTGGTCTCTAGTACTTAATGTTTTAAAACTGAAAACCAAATCTTCTAAATGAATGGGGAGACTCTCCTTGGCTAATCTCTGCATTCCTATCAGCTCTGCCTATTGTCCCAGCACTCTTCCTTCTAAAGGCTGTTCTTCTGTGATAACCACAGGGAGATGTAGCTATACCCTGGTGGAGTGTCTGCACTCTCATTCTTCTTTAATTGGAGGAAAGTTTTATTTTTTGGTCTGTGTCATAATCAGGAGCTTTCCCCTTGGGGGACTTACCTAGTCTTCATAGTCTCATCCAATGTCATTTCTGAATCACGCTGTGCAAATAACATCTGCTGGAATAGGTAAGCATCAGAGACAGCCTTCACTTTTGCAGATTCTACAAAGATTAAATTGTCACTTGAGGGCACTAACATGACGCATAGCCTTGATGTATCAGATGCCATAATACACTGTCATAACAAGACAGATCATTTCCAGAAACATTACCTTGACATGATGTCACCAATGTCCTAAATGATTAACAATGCCATAACCATTATGATATATAACTGCCAATAAAGTCTTGCCGGATCCTGCTGACGGTGATGGGGTATAACACGAGTTATATAACATGGGTATAACATTGAGGATGATGACATCACTCTCTTCTTGGTCCCTGTGCAATGTCTTCTGCCTGTGGTTTTGACTGACTTTTGCTCAACCCTGATTCCCTTGAGTGATGCTGCCAGCCCTGGTAACCGTGAATCCTGGGTGACGTGCATGCCCCGACCCACTGGTTCACAGCTTGTATCCCCCTGGCAGAGTCTCTGCTGAAGGCCCATGGGAGGGGTGGATTTGAAAAAAAAAAAATCTGTTGAAGGGCTGCGGCTGTTCACACCAAGAATGATAACTTTATAGACACACATCATCAGTTCACACTAGGAATGGTAATTATACAGATTATACACTGTCTCCTACATGCACGTAAATCCCCCCCCCCCCAAAAAAAAATGTGAACACAGTATGTGATTATACGTCTGTCAACACAGACGTATAATCACATACTCAAACACACAACAGCCTAAAGAAGACAAACTAGTTCTGCTGATTGCCCAGCAAGGTTTCCTTCTGATTACCGTCTGACAACACCTTCACAACCTCCACCCCCAATGTCTGCCGTTCTATCATCAGCAGCCAGCCAGCTAGCCAGCCACCCAGCGCAAATCTAACCCTTAATTAGCCTTCTACTTCATCATCAGCATCCACCTGCCTACTGAGCTCGGCTGGATCCTCCATGACAATGAACTCCCCATACGCTCCTCGTCATCAGTGCGGTCCATTAATCTTAATAACAGACAGGGGGCAGGCACGTGGATGAGTAAAACATGATGTATGGGCACAGCGTTTGTGTCGTCTGAGGGGGATTATGGATGTTAGGCCCTGTTGTGCAGCACATGCAATTATTGGAAATCATTACCTGGACAAACATTACTGTTCATTAATTCACTTACTGGCGTGGGTCTTTTCTTTCCATCTTTGTCTATTTATTTATTTATTTATTTTCATATTCTTACAAGACCTGTTTGTTTGTGTATGTGTGTGTCTGTATGTTTGTCTGTGTTCAGATTTGAATGAGGCTCACCTTACATATTGAACCTCATTTGTCTGCTGGTTAGTCTGTATGGTAATGGCGCAAGCCGTGGCTAATTTGTGAGTTTGGTTTCGTTTGACATTTAGGCAGGTGACATCAGAGCTAGCCTCGGGGTTCTCCTCTGTGGCTACACTGCGACAGCTGCACGGCTAATTCCAATAATGATCGGAAACAAGTCTGCAGCGTTGTTGTAATGAAAGGGCATTGCCTTTGCAGAAATAGACCTTAACTGTCTGGACCCCTTCTCTCATGTCAGTGTGCTTTTGTCAGACAATAATGAGAGCTAAATATATAGCACAAGTTAGGGGGTTTTGTACATAGCTTTATAGCATTTCCCTTATTAAAACAAATGCTAACACTTTATAATATTGGTACACTTAGTTAACCATTGGTAAACACTGATCCAAAATTAGTAGAGCATTACTACATAAAGAACTAATTTTTATTTTTGTCATACATAAACTATTGTGATGTTTAAATAATGAAGTTCTCAGTTATTTCAATTCAATTCAATTCAGTTTTATTTATACAGCGCCTTTTACAATAGTATTGTCTCGTGGCGCTTCACAGAAGGAGCACCCAAGAGCAACAGGGGCAAGGAAAAACTCCCTTATGTTCAGTTAATCTAGGAAGAAACCTTGGGCAGATCCACGGCTCAAGGGGCTAACCCAACTGCCAGAGGTCATGGAGAAAAATTACAATCAGTAGTAACCATGACAGACTATAAGTTGCCTATGGTTTTAGCTAAGGTTCATAATAGTTCATAATAGAGTATTATCCCACTTTTACAATACATGGTAGTCAGTCTATAGGTGGTTATCAGGAATTATGGCTGGACAATGTAGCAGCGGCCAGGCATAGTGACAAACTCAAAGGAATGAGATGGGTCATGGGGGTAACAGTAAGGGTCCATTTGACAGCGCCATTGTGAGGGGGGGTCAATCACAAAGCCTCAGAAAGGGGAGTCGGGCCCAGCATCGGTGTCCAGGAAGGTCCTCTGTGATGGGGAGTCGGTCGTGACATGTGCCTCCCGTAATGTTGGTTGTAGTCCACTCAGGAGGGGAGGCTGAGAGGAGTCCGCCGGAATGAGGCAGGGATGACACTCAGCAAAGATAATTGTGGACAGAGGAAAATAGTGAATTAGGCCAGGCTCGCACATCAGAAGCAAAAGCAGAAAGCAGTAATTTGGGCATACCTATATGCGCATAAATATATATATATACACATACACACACACACACACACACATACACATACACACATACACTCACACACATATATAAATAGAGAGAGAGCTGAAAGAGAGAGAGAGAGAGTTGTACGGCATGACACATGAAGGTTGTGTGGCGGCACTAGGCTATAGCAGCATAACTAAGGTATGATGCATGGTAACCCAGCACCACTGCAGGGATGCTCAGTGGCTGCCATGCCTCACAAGTGGGGGCAACAGCAGAGGCAGTCCCTTCCAAAAGACCCATGAGAAGTGATGATTTGCCATGCACCATCCCTAACTCAGATGTTCTCAGATGTTTAAGATTATCTACTTCCAAGTTCAAGAAAAACATGTTCTTTTAAATTAAGTCTCAAAGAATTACTCATTAAGTAACTGTTAATTCACCATTAACAACATAATCTGTTCAAGGAGTTGTGACCATTTACTGTATTAAATAGCAACGAAATTCGGTAGAAACTCTCACAATTGTAGAAAGCGAAAAATACAGCATGTCCTGAATGTCCTGTACACAAATGTTCACTCTAAGAATGAGGTCAGGTCCCTCTCTTACGCTGTGGTCCTTGAGGTCATATATGTAGATGACTTGGAGTCCATTAGCTGTCACACGACAATAAACGTGTGATACTACAAAATATGAACTACAGTATAGTTAATTTGATGTATCACAGATAGCCAGCAACCTATGTAGCAGACTCAAAGTTACATGACTACTAAACGGCAAATTAGAACATTGGCTAATCTTACATCAGGACAAATTTGCTAATACAATAATAACATCTATGTTACAAAACAAGAGAATCTACTCTTTCTCTACTTTCTCTACTCTACTTTCTCTACTTTTTTTATCACATTAAATGTTATTGTAGCTTTTAACACAATTGTGAACAACAGTGGCATCAGCTCACCTGTAAAACACACAATACTTTTACTGCTGGGAACTCACAACAGTGCAATGCAATATGATGACTTTTGAAATGGATAAAAAAAAAAAAAAAAACATAAAAAAGGAATTGAAGGGAGTGAAGATGAAATGAAAAACGAGACAGCCCAGTGCATTTGTCTGTGTGATAACACAGTGCTGTCGCCCTCATTTCCCTCTTCTATTCTTGTTTACTGAAGCCATTGGGTGGAGGGCTCCCAGCAGATGGAGGAGACTAGGTGTCCTCCTCCTGACCTAATCTCATCAGACAGTACCTGCGCCCCTTGTTAGGGGCTGCCCAGTGATGCCGGCTGGCAGCCATGCCGGCCAGAACAGGCTGATGGCTTCTGATGTGTGGATCACACTCCCTTCTTCTCTTCTCTTCTCTTCTCTTCTCTGTCCTTCTCTCTCCTTCTCTCTCCTCTGTCCTTTTCCGACCTCCAAGCACACACACACACACACACACACACACACACACACACACACACACACACACGCACACACACACACAGAAAAGAAATTCTCAGTCTCTCTCTCTCTCTAACTTTCACTCTCTCTCTCACACACACATACACACACACACTTCTCTTCCCAGTAGCAGTGATTAGGGAACACAGAGAAGGAGAGAGTGAGGCAAAATGGCAAGATGCAGAGCTTCAGATGCCCCTCACACCTGCACTACATCTCCACCACACACATCTCTCTCTCTCCTCCTCCTCCTCTTCTTCCTCCCCTTCTCCTTCTCTTCTGATGTCTAACATCCGGCTCCCACTTCAGCTGTTACTCTCTAATTACAGCTTCTGCAACAGTACTGATTCACATAGACGGATACTCTTCTCTCTCTCTCTCTCTCTCTCTCTCACAC
>JAIFZK010000020.1:5477500-5482500 GCA_027481765.1 Tenualosa thibaudeaui | reverse complement strand
TTAGGGCTTCTGGCTGACACTGTTGTTTGTGTGTTTGTGCGTGTGTGTGTGTGTATGTGTGTTTGTGTGATCATGTGAGTATGTCTGTGTGTGTGTGTGTGTGTGTGTGTTTGTGTGATCATGTGAGTATGTCTGTGTAGTATTTTGTGTGTGCATGTGTGTGTGTTCATACTCATGTCTGAACACTATTAAGTAGTATTTTGTGCATGAATGCGTGTGTGTGCGTGTGTGTGTGTGTGTGTGTGTGCACGCATGTGCATTGGTGCTTCCTTGATTTTGTCCTCTGGCTCAGTTGTGAATCCTTTGAATGTTTTTTAGACCTTGTTTTTCAACCCCCTAGGTTGGCAGCTTCACACACACACACACACACACACACACACACACACACACACACACACACACACACACACACACACACACACACACACACACACAGTGACTGCCCCACAGTGGGGGATGTATATAAAAGATCAAGACTCCCACTGTCACTAAGGACATACTGAGAAGCCTTTTGGTCCCTCACTCTGTCTGACACACACTTGTCCCAATCAAACCTATTGACCCCGCCCGGCTGGAGGCCTTGATCGCGTGCAATTATGACCAGGAGATCACAACAAGGTTCCCCTCTCCTCCACCACCTTCCCCCCTCTCCCTTACCTGTCCAGCGCTGTACAGTCTTTGATTCGAACACACACACAAACACACACAAACACACACACACGCACGCGCACACGCACACACAAATGCAGACACACACAAACGCACACACACACACACACACACACACACACAAATACGCACATACACACACACACAAACACACACACTATTGTCTAGTCTGGTGGCGATATGTGGGTGGGAGAAATCCATGCTATCGATCTCCACTCATTTCCCTCTGTCATTTCGTCCCTTGGAATTTAAATGAGAAATCGATGTTGCATATGTCTGAGTTGCACTCTCGGGGGTAAAGTTCAAGCATTCCAAACTAACAAAAAGAGCCCTTCCTCGGGCCAAACCTATCGATGCGCTCACACACAGACTCAATGATGCATGTAAATGTCTGAGTTGAGGATGGTTTATGATGAGAGCTCCAGAGATGAAGCCCAGTTATATCAGGCCTATGTTGGGGAAACCACACTATGAAGGTGGAGACACTTGAGACACTGAAACCTGGGACTGGGCTTGGATTGGGCTTAATAAAGTGTAGAGTTTAGTTCCAAAATGCTATATCCACCATTTTAATGAATTTTCAGAAATATAATTTTTTTACATTTTGTTTTTCAGGTATATCAGTTAATCCACAGTTGGGTTACTTACACGTTTTCATTTATTACTTACTAATTTATTTTAACATAATAAAATCAACACATTTGTAATTGTATTAATATTCAAGTATAAATAAAGTAAATGAATGAAATGTCATTTCTCTCTCTCTCTGTCTGTCTCTCAGTCTTTTTCTTCTCCTCTCCCCCTTTTCTTCTTTCTCGCACACAAACACACTGCCCCTCTTTGTCATCCAACCTCTCCCTATCTTTATTTTCAGGTTTTCTCTTCCCTTTTCTTCCCCCTTCTTCTGTCTCTTTCTTTCTGTGCTCTGCCTCTCGCTTGTGCTGAGTCCTCCTTGCTCTCTCTCTCTTTCTCTCTCTCTCCATCTCTCTATTTTTCTCTGTGTGTGAGGAAGAAGCCAAGAGTGAGCACAGGCCAATAAGCAGTGGAGTGGAGCCGTGCCTAGCTGGTTGCCTCAGGAGCCTCGACATGGTGCATCAGACAAAAAGACTTCATATCCCATCAGCACTCTGGAGAATCAAGGCATCTGGCAGAGTTTAGGAGCAGATGGATGGTCCCAGCGCTGCATGGCTTTGCACAGTGGCAAGCGAAAATTGCCCATCTCCTCTCTCTCTCACACACACACACACACACCACAAACACACACACACACGCACATACCAACACACACACACATTTTTTTCTACAAAACTGTGATCAAATGAAATGTAAGATCATCATAAACTGATAAATTATCAACACCAACCTGAATCAGCATATGTGTAGGTGTTTGGGGTCGTGTGTGTGTGTGTGTGTGTGTGTGTGTGTGTGTGTGTGTGTATGTTCCTTGTGTGTTCTTTGCTTAGCTTCATTCTGCTGCTGCATGCACTAAGCTGCTATTGATCAATTAAAAAAGCCATCAGCAGCTTTTATTGGGCAATTAATTTGTACTTCACATACAAGCAGAGAAGACTGAATGCGTTTCTACACAAAATTGCTTGATTCTAAATGAGACACAGTACAAGTAATCTGTCAGGGGAGAAGAAAGCCACGGTTGATAAGCTGATAACAAACACAAACACACACACACACACGCACGCGCACACACACACACACACACACACACACACACACACACACACACAGACACAACACTAAACAAACAATTTAGTAAAGCCCCAAAGTTTGCTGCAGGTCTTTATAACAAAATAACGATGTAAAACATTACAGGCTAACAGATAACAGCTGAGGTGATAAATGGCCATTATTCAGTGAGTAGTTTTAATGATATGCTGTATGTCAGATCAGGACCACACTGCACTCCCATATGACCCTCAAAGACAATAAAAAAGCATATTCCTTCAAGGCAGATCACCAGCACAGATATCCCATACATACATACATACATACATACATATTTATGTGTACATACATACATACATACATACATACATACATACATACATACATACATACATACATACATACATATTTATGTATACATACATACATACATACATACATACATACATACATACATACATACATACATACATATACATACATATACATACATGCATATACATACATGTATGCATACATATAATGTGCACAGAAGCAGTGCTGTATGATAGCAATCGACTTTAAGCTATGAGGCCATCTACTTATGTTGAAGAGGACTTCAGGACGAAATGAGCAGGAGGTCCCAGCCTATAGATCCCTAGTTAACTTCTCACTTGATTTATGGTGCTAATTTGTCTTTGAAAACCCAGTGATTAAAAACTACTGTAATGTGCAGACGATGGAGGAGGACAGTAGTGCCGATAAACAAACATATCCATACAAACCTGTCTGATTGGTTAAATTAGTCAGTCCAAAGCAGCCTGAACGGTTTAATGAATTAGGAGGCCTACAAAAATAAACTGGTCTGCTTGGTTCCGAAGAGATGCCATTGATTCAAAACAACCGTTGCAGAGTTATTTTAATGAATCTCTTTCAGTATATTCCAGATCATTTGACCTTTGACAATGAGACATTGAGTCCTACAGCACATCCTCCTTTGCACTGACCAGAACTGTCCCCATATTGCTCCCACAGATCTGAGTTATGATAAAGTATTTCGCTCTGCTTCTCCACTACATTATTGCCTTTCCAGTAAATTGAACCCAGGTCACTGGCAAACAGAGCAAAAACCAGTGATGGACAGAGCTTCCAGTGGAGGCTTTTATGACCACAACAAACACAGTAACTATGGGAGATCACAGCCTTGACCAGAGAGTCTCCAGTTAGCCCCTCTCTGTGGAAGCCTGCTGTGTAATACTAAATGCCACTCAGAGTTGTGTGTGCTTCTAAAAGAGCACGAAGGACATCCTGGAGCTCCAGGAATATTAACCTGTGGCCAGCCTTGCGAAGTCTGAGATTCCCGTTTAGAAAGGTGCTTTTCTTTTCTTGTGTTGAGTATCTCTCTCTCTCCCTCTTTCTCTGTCTCTGTCCCTCTCTCTCTCTCACACACACACATGCACACACACACATACACACACAGACACAGACACACACAGAAGTCTTTTGGAAGGCAGTGTGAATACAAGTTGGGGATCGCCAGAGCAGGAAGTGTTTACTGAGAGACATGTTTGAGGCAGAGGGGTGTCATTTGTTTGCCCAAGCTGAGCTGTGTGGTCAGGATGCCAGAGTGAACTCTGGAGAATTTGTGCATGCATGCACACTCACACACACACACACATACAAAAACACACACACACCTCATGTGTCAGTGTTGATGAGACTAAAAATGTTCAAATTCTCAAACATATATATATATTTTTTTTCTTGAAAAACAAAATTCATCACCACCACCCTGGTGTGTGTGTGTGTGTGTGTGTGTGTGTGTGTGTGTGTGTGTGTGTGCATGTGTGTATCTGGCTCTATTCTCTCTATTCAGTCTTCTCTGGCCCAGTAATCAGAGTCTCCTGTCCAGTACGCCCAGAGCTAATGACTTGAGAGAGAAGGGTCTGCTCACACATCACCCTCAGCCTCATTAGGCAAATCACACAGACACTAATACAATTAGTGCAGCCGCTTATTGCACAGGAGATCAGAGCACCACTGTGGCTCCGCACCTCTTTACTGCCACCAGCCATTTGCCAAAGCCACTGATTGAGAGCCATAAGCAATGGGATTCATGTCAGACTTTGTTTATGTGTGAGTCTATATGACATTTTATTTATATTCTTTCTATATAGAAATGCAACCCATTTACCATGTACCACTCTTTCTTCACTGCCTCCAGCCATTTGCCACAGTTATTAATTGACAGATACATGCAATGTAATGTTTGTGGTGTTTGTGTTTGAGTCTAGATGGCATTTTATTTATATTCTTTGTATATACATCATATAGACCTATACATGCAATCTTTTTACCATTTACCATCGGCTTGGCAGTTGTGAACTTTGAACTTCACTAATGTGGCACAGCACCTCAGCTAAAGTAGGCCTGGGAATACACAGCTCATGTTCAATCATTGTACCTCATGAGGATGGAAGTCTTAATGCTTTGATGTTAACTTGTTTATTATGTTATGACAACACAGTTTAAGTCACTCTGAACCTCTTTCTCCCTCCTTTACTTCTTTCTAACTTCCTCTCTCTCTCCCTCTCTCCTTGCCTCTCTCTCCCCCTCTCTCCTTCCCTCTTTGCCTTTATATGTGTTCCCATCAGTTACATGCCTTTTTCCAT
>JAIFZK010000020.1:5432500-5475000 GCA_027481765.1 Tenualosa thibaudeaui | reverse complement strand
AGTCTCTTATTGTGTCCTGACTGCCATCTCTCTCTCTCTCTCTCTCTCTCTGGTGGCTCAAGGACAGGTACGCTGAGTGGCGACAGGTAATCTCGCTCGCATTGTACAGCATCCTTGCCACCCAAGGCCCTCCATCTGAAAGCTATGACTCTCATTGTCTGCTCCCATCCAGTGACCTTGTGAGTGAGACTCCACACTTAGAACCGGAGGAGGAGAAGGAAAGAAAAATACAACACTGATGTTAAAGGTGTCATAGTGATTGCCATGTGTTTATTTTCCTCTGTGGTAGTTTCAATTAATATTACATGTTTATGTAGATTTTGTTGAAATCCCAAACTGACAAGACAAGAGATGTTTTATGACATGAAAAGTCTCGGAATGGCATGGCGATGTGCTCTTCAGACGTAACCTATGCAATGAAATGAGCAGAAATGAAAACATTGCCTAAAATAATTCATGAATGAAAGAGTCATGTTCTGGGGTGGCTTTGCCATGTAGGTGTTAGTACTGTGTTTTTGTGGATATTCTTTCAGGTCATGCTGTTGCAACACAAATACTGTAACAAGACACACCGTCACATCAATTCATCAGTGTATGACACCTCCTCTACCTCATTATTACCTCTCTCTCTCTCTCTCTCTCACACACACACACTCTCTCTCTCTCACTCTCTCTCTCTCCTAGCTATGTGTGTGTGTGTGTGTCTTACGAGAATAGTCAGTCTTGTTTTTGAGAAACAAAGCCATCATGCATGCAGATTGTGTGTGAGAGTGTGTGTGTTTGACTGAAGGTCTCTGTGTGTGTGTGTGTAGGTGTGTGTATGTGTTTCTGTGAGGTGTGAGTCTTTGAAAAGTCTCTGGGAATGAGCACAGTTCAGCTGAGTTTTGCAATGTTTATGACTGCTGATCAATTATGCATGAACACACTCCACAATACCGAACGCTCTCATTTGGAAGAGGTTCAAGAAACCCTGCTGAAATGCTATGACATGTACATTGCTAAAAAGAATACAAAAGCATAAAAAAATGTGATACAAATATTAAAAAAGAGAGAAAATGATTCCATCTTAACATACTGATATCTATGATCAGTCTTTGCCAACACCACCCAAGCCCTAATAAACAGGTGAGCATTAATCTTTCATTTGGGCTGGAGTTTACACTTCACCAAAGTTTTACTGAGCTTATTTACAGGCTCCTTAACATGATGGAAACCACTGCAACCTGGCAACCAGGCCCTGGCACACACACACACACACACACACACACACACACAAACACATGCACACACACACACACTCACTCACTCACAGCCCATAATAATCAAAACAGCAGGTTGGCTCAGAGTGCAGATTGATCTCTCATTCTATGAATGTGATGAATGAGGCTTTCACCCTCATGTAGACCACTGTTGGCTTTAAAGACATGCCAGTCCAGTGCTTAGTGAGTTTTTTTCATGTTTTTTGTTTACAATGCTGTCCAGGGCTGTCCTCTGTCTCCAGCTCCACTTCACTCCACTTCACTTTCTTTGAGCTCAAGAGATGATAAAACACAGAAATACAGTCACAGTTCTCAACAGACAAATATCAAATGTAGTGATAAAGTCAGTCAGTTGTGAATTGAGTAGTTGTTGACTTCTGATATGTGTATTTACAGATAAAATAGAAAGTCAAACGTGTGAAAACAAATGTGTGAGATGTGAATATATTTGATTCCTTTCTGAGTCCTCTTGACAGCAACTTCTTACTATTGTTAGAATTGTTAAATAAACATATAACAACAACATATTTAGTGATCCATGGGTCCCATGAGTTTGCAACATCCAAAACATTTCCAGTTGATGAAAAGTGATGAGCTGAAATGAGTTGGAAACTGCCTTTGCTAATTATTTAATTGCTAATCATCAGTCCCATCATGCACACAAACCTGGTCATTAATGCACATGAGGTGACATTGGTCCATCTCACACTCAGCACTCAATAACAGTCATTTCACAGCTACAGTATATCAAATTATTGGATCCTATGATTATCTGAAACTCTTCATTACTGAAGCAATTTAAGTTTCACTTTTATTAGAAAAATGAACAATTGCATTGATGTTTCACCAAAAGCTGCATTCAGAGAGGAAACAATGCTAGTGAACAGCCCTCCACGTATATCCAGGAGTGAACATCATTTCAAATTAATGAGGACTTACTATGCAGGAATATGTGGCAGGTGCTGGGGGTTTTTTTGGCAGGTTTTTTTGGCAGGTGTGTTTTTGTTTGTTTATTTATAATGGTGAAACTAGCCTGTAGGCTAAAAGAACACATCAGTAATTTCACAATGGTATTTTTTTGTGTGTGTGTGCATGTCTGTATGTGTGTGACCTGTGAAGACACCTGATTTAAAACTGTGTGAGACACAAAGACATGAATGTTTCATCATCTAAAACCCTTGCTAAACCATCAGGCAACAACAATCCATTTTGCATTTGACATTTGCTTTTAAATCTCTGTATTTTTTTATACATTTTGTCAATGTCAAACAAAATCCACTTTCTAATTTTTACATTTTGGAATTGTAAAATAAGATATATGTCAAATAAGCAATACACCTAGATGAAGTGAACATGGTTCATTGAAAACAGGATGAAACCCATCCCTATCCTGAGTATATAGGAGGTTACTATTACACATGAGCTACATTGTCAATACTTTAAATACTGTAAATTCTGTATTTCTGCATCTAAGGAAGGTTTCATACTGGCCCTTTGAGAACATGAATGTAATGTCCCTCTGTAGTACAGTGTGTGTGTGTGTGTGTGTGTGTATGTGTATGTGTGTGTGTGTGTGTGTGTGTGTGTGTGTGTGTGTAGGTGTGTGAGTGGGTGGTTGGGTTTATATGTGATTTCCCCAGTCTGCCGCTGGTCTCTGAGGTGTGTGCAGCCCAATAACATGATCGCCCCCTACACTGGACCCCTGGGCTTCTGCATTTAGACAGACAGGCCCATAAAAGTTTCACCCACTGAGAGACACTTAGGCTGCCCCAGACAGCATATCCCCACCAGAGACTGAACCTCCCCAGTCTTAAACAGTAGTCTCTCTCTCTCTCTCTCTCTCTCTCTGTGTGTGTGTGTGTGTGTGTGTGTCTGTTTTGCACATTTTTGCGTATGCATATTTGTGAGTGATTGTGCAACTGTGAGTGTGTGTACATGTGAGTGTATTGATGAGTGTGTTTGTGTGTGTGCACAACTATGCATATGTGAACATGCATCTGTGTACGTCCGTGTCATTAGATGTCTCGATCCCTGTGAATACTTATACATCTGCTCATTGTCTATCTTTCTATCTGTGTGCATATGAATGCATGTATGTGTTGAGGTGTTGGGTATGTCTATGTGCCTACACCCCTGGAATTTTCCCACATATTCCCACATTTCCCAGATGTTACTGTTAACCCTTTCCCACCCTCCCCAACTGTATGATGGATCGACTTCCAGCGGTGCAAGTTGTGTAAGAAACGTTGATTTCCTCTTATCGCAGAGCAGAAATAAAGGCTAAAGACTTTGGAGGGGCAGGAAATGTGTCACCGCCTCTAAAGGCCTGCCACAAACTGTCAAAGCAATCCCTCTGAAGCAGAGAACATCTGACTGGGAGTGAAGTCACTGCTGACATATCCCATGAGCAGGAGGAAGAAAAAAGAAAAAAGGAGAAGCAGTAAAAAAAAAAAAAAAAGAGAATTTTTTTTTCTCCCAGGCCAAGACGACAGGGAAATGAACAACCTAATGCATTTCTGTCAACTTCTGTAAGACACCACAACACTCCAAAAGAAAACACCAAAAAAAAGTTAATAGAATTGGGTAAGAGAGAGGGTGGAAAAGAGAGAGAGAGAGAGAGTCCTCTTTTCAGGACAGGACACAAATGAACAAACTAAAACAAAGAGTCTGTGAGGGCTTCTTCTTTAGTGGCCTGGGTAGCGCAGTTTAAGTGCTGGGCTTTGATATGGTTAATTGAAGCGCATTATGAGTCGGCCTCCTGGAGGACTGTGCCTGAAGGAAATGAGAGTCATTGTTGAGCCTCTGTAGACTGTCAGCTTTCCACCGCAAGTCCATTACCGAAATGGAACTTATTACTTGATTAAACAAACACACACACTCTCAAAATTGCAGCACACAATGACAGACCCACATAGACTTTTGCTAACAATAACTCAATAACTGTCTCCGTCTCTCTCTCTTTCTATCTCACTGTAGACAAGCTCCTCTCCCCACCCATTTACCTGCATTGCATTCCTGCTCTTTGAAACAAGGGCACACTTGCCTTGCGGTGTGGAGGCTTGTGCTCTCGCTTTGATCGCTGCCATGAAACCCTTACTGGGTCTCTTAGGACAGAGGGCCACTCTCCCAGGCACATCCACATGGGCAATCGGTGCATTATTCATGAAGGGCAGTGGGCACGGGGGGGTTAGGAGAGTTGGAAGGGTAAGTAGAGCGATTGATCCTCTGTGGGCACCATTATGGGCACCACAGTGTGTTATGTCCATCACCACTGGGACAACCACAGCCAGATGAGCCTATTCTATAGTGTGTGTGTGTGTGTGTGTGTGTGTGTGTGTGTGTGTGTGTGTGTGTGTATGTTTGTGTGTTAGTGTTTGGGTGTGTGTGTCTGAGAAAGAATGAGTCTTTTGCAACGATCCATTAAGGTGGCAGATAAAACATTCAGATAGAGGAAGACAGCTAGCTACCTCTATTAGACAGACAGATAGATTTTATTACAGTAGGTCTTAGTTTTCTGCTTTAACTATACAAAATGACTAAATAAACCCTAAATCATTTGGAGTTACTTTTCTGTACTATTGTTATCAATTATATCATTTATTACTCACATTTTATTACTTTATTCATACTATTTGTATCATAGCAGTTTTATTTTCAATCACTTTTTTCCATTTCATTTTTTACTCACTGTTCTTTGTCAATATTGTTGTACAGCACATTGAACTGCCTTGTCTGTTTGTAATGCATGCAGATTTGGTCCGATGTGGGTTTGAGCTCTGTTCTCACAAACAGAAAAGGTGGTTCCACAAGTGACAAGTGTCACAGTTTGCTGGGTAAAGTGCGCTCAGTGACATACTGGAAGCTGGTTTAGGTTGCTTTGGAATTAACACCAGGCTTAGTTGTTCAAAGGTTTGTTTTGTGTCTAGTTGGTCTAACATTAAATCCAACAATTGCACTAGATACTGTCATGTTGTTACACCGACTGTTTTCCACTGACTTGGTCAGTAAAGTCCAATGTGGAATATTGGAATCTTGGAAAAGGGAGATTGCTGGTCTTTGTTTTTAGGTATTAAACACCTTGTAACACGTGCGGATTTGGTCAGATATGTGTTTGAGCTCTGTTCTTTTTTGCGGAAAGATGGTTCATTATTGGTCTACAGCTGCTTAATTCTTTAAAAATTGTGGGTTTTTCACCATCACCATTTTACCAATTTTGTTTTCTTGTTTAATGTCATTTTATTACTCCCTGTTCTTTGTCTTTATTTTGTAAAGCACATTAAACTGCCTCTGTGTATGAAATATGCTATATAAACAAACTTGCCTTCAGAATGCGAAGCATTTCAATTTGTTACATGAGATTGCTCCAATGTACCACTAAGTTAGCCATTCACCATCAGCAACATGACTTCTTCTAATCCTTCCTGCCTGTGTGGTGTGTGTGTGTGTGTGTGTGTGTGTGTCTGTCTGTGTGTGTGTGTGTGTGTTTGTGTGTGTGTGTGTGTGTGTGTGTGTGTGTGTGTGTGTGTGTGTGTGTGTGTGTGTGTGTGTGTGTCTGTGTGTGTGTGTGTGTGTGTGTCTGTGTGTGTGTGTGTGTGTGTGTGTGTGTGTGTGGTGTGTGTCTGTGTGTGTGTGCGTGCCATTGGCAGCTTGACATCTTATGATCCTACAGGGTGACTCAGGAGTTCCCCTGGAAATGTCAGAGGTCCGCTGACGTCTCGCTCGACACTCAGCCCTGACAGTTTCACACACACACACACACACACACACGCACACGCACACACACACACACAGGCACACACACCACACACACACACACACACACACACACACACACACACACACACACACTGCTCTTTTCCTTATCTCTCCCCTACAGTGTGTGTGCCAATCATCCGTGTGAGTGGAGGCACAACTCCTCATTGCTCTTGTCAATCTTTAATCAGACGGCGCGCTGCTTTTTGTGTGTGTGACTGAGTGTGCGTGTGTGCCGTCTGGATGGGGACTGGGGAGAGAGAGAGAGAGAGAGAGAGAGAGAGAGAGAGAGAGAGAGAGAAAGACAGATAGAGAGAGAGAGAGAGGCGCTTGCCACATTTTATTTCCCCACTGTAATTTTGCCAGGGTGTAAAAATAAATGGCAAAACTGTCACACAATGTGAGCAGCGTGCACACATTTAAAAGGTCATAAATAAGTCATAAAATGTAGCCTTTTTTCTGGGCCTATTTCATTCTAGGACTCTTAGCTACACAGGAGGGTTTGATTGTACCAGTGTGTGCTTACCTTCAATTACTCTTGCCTTGTGCTGATGTGTTTATGGTAATAACTACTATCCAACAGCACAATGCAACATTAAAGCTGTAAAGGATTTTATACTCAACATTTTTATATACAAAATATGCACATGTAATTCATATATAATAATATGCAAATAAGTAAATAGAAATAATAAGTATGTCCTATGTCAAACCTATATATTCCTGTAGCCTAAGTATTTGGCTACAAGGAAAAATAGATACTCTCCCTGAGATATGCTTTGTTCACTGGGTACAAAATAAAATAGTAAAGCAGTCTGTTTTTGCCCAGTCTGGAAAGAGTTAAACTACTAATTTGTAATGATAAGTGAAAGTAATGACAAGATATAGCCTCAGTACACCGTCAGTAGATGGCTGCCATTGTGACATCACTCCCTGGTACCTATAGATACGTGATTAGTGTATCAGTAGATTACCAGAATGAAAAGGCAAGCTGAACATGTATGCTGACCGATGAATGAAATAAAAGTGATTCTGTTGCAAAGCTCAGTTTCTTAGTGGTAACATTGCATAATGTACCCATATTATCAAAAATACATGTGCCCTTATATCTTTATGCAATCTGTTGGCATTTAGGATTTAGATATCTCAATCTACACTGACCACCCAGCAGAAAGAGTTATGAAATGTCATAAACTTTCTTGGTGTTGGTATACAGATGTAGCTGTAAGTGTGGCCTTCATATGTGTGTGTGTGTGTGTGTGTGTGTGGCCTTTGCTTAAAGGAGGTTGTATTAAGATTCAGATCCATTGCACTGTCCTGTTTTAGAAGACAATCCAGCTGACATTTGAAAAGCCAACAGCAGAATTACGTGAGGAGTTGGGGAAGAAAGTTGACGGGGGGGCTTAGAGAGATGAATAAGAGGGGAATTTTGGGGTGGGGGGTGCGAGACAGGATTTCATTACCTGACTGAGAGGAGCAGAGCAGAAAGGAATAGGAGTGTGTGTGTGTGTGTGTGTGTGTGTGTTTGGGGTGGGGGGGCACTTTCCCATAAGCCAAATATCTTTACCCTGGGAAATGAATGCAAATAGCATAGCAGCGTGAGAGGTTTTGAGTTGCCCTCTCCCAGACAGCCCTTACATCATACACTGTCTCAAACTCTTTCTCTCTTTCACACATACACACACACAAAGAAGCACACACAAACACACACACCTCTGCTCTGGGTACACACACACACACACACAAAACAAACAAAAAATAAAACCACAAAAGAACTAAAACAAAAACTGAGAAGCATCTGGAGTGATTCTTCAGTCTTCAAAGGGCTCGGGCCAAACTTCTTTAAGCGTGGGTGAGGGATGATTGAGTGGAGTAATCAAGTAGCCGCCTCCGTCACGGCTCGCTGCGCACGTCTAATCATCTGTGATGATTGGCCAAGGGCCACTGAGATACGCCTGCCAGCCCAAGAGTCACTGCTCCGACCCCATAACCAATACTCACTGCTTTGGAGAATAGAAGCAGAGCCAAACCACCTCTTTCTCACTCCTGCTTGAATTTTTGTGTCTATGCGTGTGTATGTTTATATGCTGTGTTGGGGTGTGTGTGCATGTGTGTGTGTCTGTGTGTTTGTATTATGTGTGTGTGTGCGTGTGTGTGTGTGTGTGTGTCTGTTTGTGTTTATATGGTGTGTGTGTGCGTATGTGTGTGTGTCTGTTTGTGTTTGTATGGTGTGTGTGTGCATGTGTGTGTGTGCCTGTTTGTGTTTGTATGGCGTGTGTGTGTGTGTCTGTTTGTATGGTGTGTTGGGGTGTGTGTGCATGTGTGTGTGTCTGTGTGTGTTTGTATTATGTGTGTGTGTGTGCATGTGTGTGTGTCTTTGTGTTGGTATGGTGTATGTGTGTGCGCACGTGTGTGTGTGTAAGGAGTGAGCAGGTATGCTGAGACAGCCCCCATGAAAAATGTATGAACCGTAAGACAATCCCCAGAAAAGAGAGAGGAGAGGAGCCGGGCAGAGGAGAGGAGAGAAGAGGGGAGGGACAGGCAGGAGGGGGAAGGAGAAGGGGAGAGGGGGAGAGAGGGAAAGGTTTGAGAGAGGGGAGGGAGACGAGAAGAGAGGAGAGGCCTAAGTGCCTTGTCGGGGACTCAATTTTCCATCAACGATTACACTTGTTCAAGGGAGGCCGGGCCTCACCTGAGGCTACAGCTACGCTAACGCTCTCTCACCAGCTACAAGGCTTTGTGTAGCGCTAACGCTCTCTCACCAGCTACAAGGCTTTGTGTAGCGCTAACGCTCTCTCACCAGCTACAAGGCTTTGTGTAGCGCTAACGCTCTCTCACCAGCTACAAGGCTTTGTGTAGCGCTAACGCTCTCTCACCAGCTACAAGGCTTTGTGTAGCGCTAACGCCACCCTGTTTTTAGGGGGGCTAAAAATAGTAGGGAAGGGTGGGGGGATGTATTGCTGTGTGTTTTGTTTGGATTGTTATTCTGCTTACTTTCATACTCTCTCTCTCTCACACACACACACACACACAGTCACACAAATACACTTTTAGAGTTTCACTCTCTCAGTCATTTTGAAAAATGCACATGACTGCTGACAGGACAGGTTGAGGGGGTGGGAGAAAGAGAGAGAGAGAGAGAGAGAGAGAGAGATTGAGTCTGATAAATGTCAAGGAAAATAATAGAGCAGAAAACAAAGGAAATAAAAGCAAAGCTAACATGTGCACCAATGTCTGTTAATCTACAGGGTGAGCAAACACATGTGTGAATGCATGTCTCTTAGCATATGCCCGCTAGATTCATTCATTAGCCCACATGCCAAGTGGGACGTAGGACAGCTAGCTGCATATTTAACACTGGACTCTCAACTTTCTTCAGACATATGGAAAGTTTCCTCACTTATTCTTCATGGTTTGTTTATATTGGATGGATGGAGGCATGGATGGATAGATGGATGGATGGATAGACTGATTTTCGACTCCATACTGTATTTCATTATTTCATTTGATAGTGAGGCGAATAAGTCTTTTTCTATGATTGTGAAATACGTTTGAAGAGTTCAGATGTAAAACCCTCAAACTGTTTTACAGAGATACATTTATAGAATGTTTTTACTTTATTATCAGTCAAATTGAATTGTTTTGACTTGATTTGTTCTTACTTGATAGTAACATTCAAATTGAAGTTCGATAGAGATTACTTGGAAATTATTATTAAAACAACTTAATTTTTGTATATTTCTGAAAATTTACTTTTTTTTTTTTGCAACTCATTGAACTCTTCATTTTGATTTTTTTTTTTTTGATGAATCTGCATGCCTTCTGATCTCTCTCTCTCACCCTGTCTATATGTTTCTAATTCTGTGTACTCTATGTGTGTAAGCTCAAAAGGCAGATAGCAAACAGCAGAAAGAGACATAAATTAACAGATCACTCATCTTTTCTCTTCAATGCTTCTCTTGAAGTTATAATATTGATCCATGTTTATTTCTATTTGACCTCACATTTTCAAAATGTCATGGGAAAATCAGCTCCCTAATAATAGATGCCCTCCATATTTGTTTCCATCTAAAAACCCAGCACACTTGGCCGGGCCTGTGCCATGGATTAATCGCCACGTTACAAATGATAACTTAACCTAGGGGTGGCTCAGCCAGCTTGCACGCAGAAGAATAAATACTCACAGATCAATCGCCAAGATGGGACTCCGATTGCTGCTCGGGCCTAAATGCTAGCCGCTTCAACACAATTCATTCCCCTGTCTTCAGTGGCAACCATATGATTTATAACCATATCTCATGCATCTATTAATGTGAGTTCCCAGCAAGCCTATTGCTCTCAGGACCAGGGTTGCTAGACAGAGTGTGCAGGGGAAGAAATCATCATCTGTGATGTATGCAGGGACATTAGAGAGAAGGGATGGATGTCTCCGCCTGTCTTTTTCTCCCTATAGAATGCAGCTATTGGGCCTGTGAGTGCTGACAGATGGAGATTGTATTTGACGGGGACAAGCCCTCGAACCAATCCGGAGACTCATTATTCAAATACACACTGAGGGGGAGGACCTGTGTGTGTGCATGTGTGTGTGTGTGTGTGTGTGTGTGTGTGTGTGTGTGTCAAGCTGTTGACATTATGAGTGAAATGGCAACAGATTTTTATGTCACATCTGTAATTGCATAGCAGTGGGATGCATTTATTTAGCCCCTTTTCCGCAGTTCCAAGGATGTCAAAGTCTGTCTCTGGCAGCAAGATGACAAACTAATAATCCTAGGCAATTGGACAAAAAATTAGTTTTTACTCATTTAGAGGGCTAGGCCAATTAAGTCAATGGGTAAATGCTTCAATATTCTAGCCTGCTACTTTACGATTTTAAAACACAAGGTAATCATTTAATTGCAACGAATTGCAATATACTGTAGAAACGTAATGTTTTAGATATCATTTGCATATCAGATATATACTTTAGCTCTGAGAAAATGTAGGAATCCTTTACATATTATGGTCACCAGACTAATTGGTATACATATCTACACCTTTATTGATGATGACCATATATTAGAGAATTGCATTTAATGAAGACAAAATAGCTTGTTACTTCCACCTCATGAAACACTGTCCTTAAGCCCATGGTGAATTCATATTGGTAGTAGAGGTGCTGTTCGTCAACCGGAGGGTTGCAGGTTCGAGTCCCACTCTACCTGAGGCACCTTGGCACCTTGCATGGCCGCCTCTGCCACTGTTGTGTGAATGGGTGAGTGTAAGGCATACGTTGTGAAGTGCTTTGAGTGCTTGTAGGAGTAGAAAAATGCTATATAAGCAGTGTGGTGCAGTGCAGTGCATATAAATTGACATTTAATATAAGCATGCAAGTTGTGTGATTTTTTTTGTTGTTGTTTGGGTTGATCTGCAGACGACTTGACACATACGGCAGACATGACATAAGAAAACAATCAACTGACGGCAGTTAGCAATTGGCTGTTAGCGGTTGCCTCCGAAACACCACTGGGCCATATATTTGCCCCACATTCGCCCCAACCCAGGTGCCTCCTGGGGGTCTTTTTTTAATTCAAGAGGAGGATTGTGATCCATTTCTATAATCAGAGGTTTTGATTTAATCAGGAGCATGGAGTGTTTGATAGAGCAGCTGGGAAAACAAGCATGACAGAGGTGCAGCAGCATTAAAAAATGGACTTAAAAGCCTTCCAGTGCCGCCTTTGTGCATCTGACATTCATGCACTTGCACTGACTGCTCTGCATCTCAATGATCTCAACGGTGCGTCCAAAACACAGCACTCCTGCCGACCTCACGGCGAGACAGATGGACAGATCAAGGCAGGGTCAACTAAAGAAAATAAATAACTGACTAAATAAATAAATAATCCTAAAAACAATTGAAGGAGCAGCATGTACCTGAAATCTAAACGTAGGATGCCAGTGTGTCTCTGAGATCTAAACTGAAGATACAACATACTGTGAGACTACAGACCTTAACCTAACCTCTCCAGACTTACAGGGACATTGTCTTGGACCAAGCCTATTACATAACTCCTCAGAGATAAGTCTGATCCTCTGCACTGTGGGCAGGCTGTGGTTTATTGACCTATCCAGTGGAGTCCTCTGTGATGGCTGAGGTGATAGGCGCTCCAGATAAGTTTTTGCCCGTGGGCCAATCATTTTGATAGTAATCTTGGCTCCGAGTGCGTCGGCCAGAGAGGCGAATGAAGGTTGTATTGTACTGTGAGGCAGCAGTTTGCACCCACCTAAATACACCTACACACACACACACACACACATACATACACAGAGGGGGAGAGAGAAATTGAGAGATCGACCCATCCTGTCTCTAAACGAAGTTTAACTTATGAAGAGGCCACCAAAAAAGGGATAAAGACCTAAAAGAGAAATAAATAAATAAGGAAATGACTTCCGAAAGACGAATAACTTTCTCTGGAGCACGTTGTGCATCCTCAGCCAGTGCTGGAATGCAGTGCTGCAGTCTCAGCAGAGCTGCCTGTGGTGGGTGGTTGAGCACCCCAGCACTTTCTCTCTCTCTCTCTCTCTCTGTTTGTTTCTCTCTGTCCCAGCTGGATTGGGCTCTACCTCCACACAGACACGGCGGGAGCTTCATTTGCAAGTAAATTGGTGGCAGATTAATTAATGGGCTTATCCCCCCTGCCCTGCTCGCCCCATCGGCCTGGATATTCCAGCAGCCAGGGCCGAGCTCAGCGGACTCCGCTCACGAGGGAGGGTCGAGGATCCGTGTGCAGAGAAGAAGAGAAGCCAAGCCCCGTCAGAGAGGCCTCTCCACAAACTTAAGTGTTATTTTCTGATGATATTAC
Source organism: Tenualosa thibaudeaui (assembly GCA_027481765.1). Lineage (NCBI taxonomy): Eukaryota > Metazoa > Chordata > Actinopteri > Clupeiformes > Clupeidae > Tenualosa > Tenualosa thibaudeaui. Next base: position 5,462,150 of record JAIFZK010000020.1, on the reverse strand, counting down.
AAGGTTGAAATGTGTCCCCTTTACTTGTCCAGCTCTCTATCTCTTATAGATAAGCGCTTACACAGTCCTGCCACTTGTCTCTGCAGCAGTGCAGTAGCATAGCTTGGCTTCTGCTGAATTTAATTGTATTATTATGCTGACTAATGTCATCCCTGGTTGCCCCAGAAGACTGTGCAGAATCTACGGATATTATTATGAAACGTGCTCATACAGACACACACATACACACATGCACACATCTGTCTCTCTCTCTCTCTCTCTCTCTCTCTCTCTGTCACACATACACACACACACACAAACAATAATTTCTTGAAACCTGTGACATTTCTGCAGCAGATGCTCTCTGATTGCTGCTGGGTCAGTGGTGTAGTGCTCCACAGCGTTCTGCTGGAGAGCATTCCAGAATGTGTGAGTGTTTGTGAGGGCTCCGACCACTGGCAGATACCTCTCCAGCATTCCAATGAGCCTGCCCCATATATCGTGGGCTTGTTTTTCTTGGCATGGCGTTTCTCAGCCCTTACCAGCCAACCCAGCCCCACACACAATACCCAGCGCTACCAAGCATTACCCAGCCCTGCCCTGCTCTGCTCTGGACACGGGCAGACTGCAGAGAAGCCTGTCAGTGTGCTCACACCTCACAATTGGTAAATCACCACCACAGAGGGTTGAGATCCAGCATCCAAAACAGATATTCACACACGCACGCACACACACACACACACACACACACACTTGCATATGCATGGATGCACACACACACACACACACAGACACACACAACTTGTGATGGGAAAGGACAAATATGCTGTCAAAGAATAGGAATTTCTATTTGTTCTCATTTGTCCTACTAGTGTGGCACTATTGCCAAAACACTCACAAAAAATCATTTAGAGCTGGCTGTTTAAATAGGCACAACTGGTTTCCATGCCAGGACAGATTAGAAAAGGAGGCAAATTAGGCGCAATTAGCCTTTATCTCGTTACAATATGTATCAGTGCGCCTGCTCAACTGGTGCTAAATAATTAACTACACTCAGTGCAGTGGAATGACAGCAGTGCTATTTGGTGTGTGAATATCGATTAGACTGCATATGCAAAGCCAATGTTTACCCAGGGCCACATGATGGAGTGCGTGCTCCTTTCCACCAAAGGAGTGTGTGTGTGTGAGTGCATCTGTAAATATATGTGTGTATGTATGTAGGGGGGCAGTCATGTTTGTGTTTAAAATGTAGCTTTTGCAAGGCACCCTGTCTCTTTCACTCACTATTATTATCTTAAGCTCCCTGTTAGTCTCTCTCTCTCTCTCTCTCCCTCTCTCTCTCCGTCTTTTTTTCCACCATTCCCTCTCTCTACGCACATTTCTCTCCCTCTGTGTCTCTCTCTCCCTTTTATTCCCGTTTATTCCACCTCCCATCTTCCTCTAAATGTATATCGCACACAAATTCACTCTGTATCTACATCTCTATCGCGTTCTCTATCTGTCCGTTCATTTCTCTCTCTCTCTCTCTCTCTCTCTGTTTGTCAGTCCATTCCTCCTCTTGGTCTGGTTTACCCAGTACTCAGTAATTTGTCGGCTTGCCATCTCTGCTGAAAGGTTGCCATGCCGGCTGGCAATCAATCATGGCTCGTTTTCAACACGTGACAGGAATGTGTAAGATGTTCTTGCTTTCTCGTCTGGAAAGAGAGAGAGGAAGAACCATTAGATCCGCAAATCTCATGCGCACACATCTATGTTTCACAAACACACAAACAGAAACACAAACATTTTAATTGTGTGCACAAAAACATGCACGCACACACACACGCACACACACACACACACACACTTCTAAACTGTCCTTGTCCTTCATGGTACTTTAAAGCCATATTATTCAAGTTTTTTATTTCATGTATCCATGGTTGATTTGTTTTTTTATCCAATAATGTCTTTAAATTCATATTGCTGGTATGTAGCTACTCACTACAAAATAACTAGAACTTTACCAGCAGTGTCAGTTTGCAAGGTAGCCAGCTTTCACAGGCGCTGACTGTGTTTACGATGATCACACAAAAGCTCTATATGCTGTTAGTGAGATCTTATTGTTGTTGTACTGTAAACATGATCTTCCTCATGCCCCTTAGCTGCCGACATCAGTTCTAGTAGCTTTATAGTTTTACATATCTGAGGGGCTTGTCATATGTGAATAGTCTGTGTTCTGCTGCTGTGGTTTCGATGATAGAGAAAGGCATTTTTTTCTTGGTCAAAAGCTACATGCTATACAGAATAGCTACTGTACAATGTTCTGCTTCATTCAGCAATAAGCATTTTAACTGGATAAAAATATAGTGCTTGGAATGTCTGACTTTCTTGGGCTCTCTCCTTCCCTCTCTCTCTCTCAGCGCTGTGCTATCATTCCCTGTCTTGGCGTTTACGATCTGGATTGCCCTGTCACACGGTGGATTTGTGGACCTCTGTTGAAGAATGAAGATTGAGGGGGAAGAGGGGGTGGGCGGGCTTCGGTCACATGGCCGCAGGGCTGAGTTGCAAATCACTGGGATTGATCCCCCATCCTGGCGGGGCTGGAGTGGACTGGGCAATCTCTCTCTCTCTCTCTCTCTCTCTCTTTTTCATTCACTCTCGCTGCCTTCCTCTCTCTTTCTCTCCCCACTCTCTTGGAGTGGGGCTGGCGTTGGTTTGATTTGGTCATAATCAGCTCTGAGACTGAGAGGCAGGCTGAGGGGATTGCCTTCGTCAAAGAGCGAGGAAACTCTGTGTTATTTACAACAGTGCTGAACTTGACCAATTGTGTGTGGATTAGCGACGACCGGCTAGTTTGGTGGATTGTTCCACTTCCAAGTCTTTGTTCTATGGCAAATTACATGAGACACGCACTAACTGCTGAATAAATAATGTCTGTCTTTGTATGTGTGTACTTGCACATCTGTCACTGAAAGAAGGGATTTGACATTCAAATATGCTCTTTGTGACTTCCAGAATTTCCAAGTGAACAAAAAACAAAAACATAAAGATGTACATGAATGCAGTTCATGTTTTTTGGCCTTTGTTTCTCCCTGTGTTTTGTAAACATGCACTGTATGTAAAATTTGTTTTCGAGTGCAAATCTTGGTAGACAAATGTGCTGTACTATTTCGGCAATATGACATGAGTGGAAGTAGCATATAGGCTATCGCCATGGCTGTAAGTCAGCTGTAGGTACAAGGCCTAAGGCTGACATTCCCACTCCTGATGATGTGTGGATTACCTTTTGTCCAATCAGAAGCAAATAAATAGTTCAACCAGCTTTAACTGTTATAGAGTTACTATTATTACTATTATTACTGTAAGAGTTATTACTATTTAACCTTAACTGTTAGTTATTACTATTTAACCTTACCTGTTGTATCACAGTTATTATTATTTTTTTACGTTCAAAACAGTGGAGCAATAATCAGTGGAAAAGTCTACAGCCACTATGTGCACATGTAGGCTACACAAACATGGGCTGCTTTCCAGGGTGACACCAATCCCCCTCACCAGTCCGGCAGGCACTTTGTCTGATCAGACTGGCCCCCTGCTCGGTTACTCCTCACCACCAGTGGCTCTCACATCAAAATCGTCTGTCACCTCTTTGAACTCCTTGTCCGTTTAGCATGCTACGCTGCCCTCAAGCCCCCCAACTGCCCCTAGCCGTGAAGCATTAAGTTCTTCCCTGGTCTGTGTGGACTTGTTAGCGGAGGCTACTTAAGCGTTTTAGGAATGAAAAGGGGAAGAAAAACACTGAGGACGAGCATGCATGTCCTCCCAAGGCACTGACTTGCTTTCGCTGTTGTGTGTTTATGTAATGGTTTCCTGTGTGCGGCACACACCTATGTTTAGCACAAATACCTCAAAGGAAGCATTATTTTTGCAAGTGCAGTGCCTTCTGTGCTTCGACGAAAAAGCTGAGTCTATAAAATATTCATCAGGATAAAACAAGCTGTTGTTGTAATTATACACCACCATCCTCTTATTGTCTCCCGGCAGTTTTGTTTTCTTTCTTTTCTTTTTTTTTAACCTCCATGGCTGAAAATAATTACTGTCTGTGCAATGAATGGTCAAAGAGGCAGAGAAAACAAACAAACACTGAATGTGTAAGATTAGAGATGGACTCCCTCTGCTATTTTTCTCTTCTGTCCTCTTAACAGACTTTTCTTCTCTCTCAGTTAATGAACTGCCTTATCTGTCACTGTCCTTGCCAAGATTTTGTAAGTCTTTGCTGAGATGGAGTGTTTGTTTGGGCTAGCTTGTTTGTGTGTTGTACACATGTATCATATTTTCTTTGATCTTCAAGGACTTCAAGGATTCCTTCTGAAGACACTAAAGCTGCCTGCACTTTCACTAAAGAGCAAACAGCAGGAGCGATGTGCAGGAGTTAAAACACGAAAACACAAAATGTGAATGTCACAAGCATAAAGTGATATTGAAATATTCCTGATGAGCATCTCTGTAAGCGTAAACATCTTCATTGACATAATTTGTGTCGTGTCACATCCAATATCACAATCATCCATTTTGTAATTTTTATTTAGGTTTTAGAGGGGAAGGAAGGAAAACTATCTTCTAGAATTGATAGAGCAACAGATCACACTATAGCAGGAACTAGGTAACATTTTATGCTATTTTTAGGTTAATTTACCAGCTTCGTAGTCACTTTGATGGTTAAATTATTGTGCTCATTATGGGGTGAATGAAGCTCTCTCCACTTTCTCTGGAGCTTCTTCATGCAGTTACAACACTTGCAAGAAACGCAATGGCACTTTGAACGAAAGAACGAAACCAAACAAAACCAAAATTGTGTTTATTACCTTGTCATAACATAACTCTGGCTGGATCATATTCTTTGGTTTGCAAACAAATCCACATGTATTGGTGACAATGTGTGATGATGTGGTGAGAATTTACAGCTTGCCAGATATGCCTTTATATGTTCCCCAATGGCTCTCTTTATTATATGGCTTTGATTTTAAACTCCATAAACATGTATTCAGGTATTTATAAAAACTGGGATTTTTTATTTAGTTTTACTTTCATCCACACGTTTACTGATGTTGCAGTCATTCTGTTCAAAGTGGAGTTTTCTGAAAACTTTTGCTTCAGTGACCACATGTGGCCAGGCAAAAATGAGTTTTTGCAATGTGACGTGATGGCCCCTCTTTGGTTTTCAGATCCCTGCTTGTCCATGTATTTGTTTGACGTCTTCTTGACAGTCTTCCCGGGCTCCTCTTGAGCATCAGTGGACAGAATTGTTTTTAAAAAGGGAAAAATATCAGTTTTCATAAACTACTCACCTACATGTCTACAAGGCTCTCACTATCCATCCATTCATCCATCTATCCATGCAGTGAATGTTAGTGTCCAGTCAGTGACAGGCATTTCCATGGGGCCACTGGCTCTGGTTAAAAGCAAAGTTATGTAAGTGTCTTGAGTATAGGAAATGTCATGACAGATGTCATCCTGTGGTTTCAAGAGGTTTTCCTGTGGTTTCTACCTTTCTCCCTTTGGTGAACTCTGTTTTAACTTTTGGATTCACATCCGCTCCTCTCCTCTGTCTCTTGTCTAAGTCTTTACCTTGGAGTTGCTGGTGGTTTGAGGATTATGCAGTCCCTAAAGGAGGAGAGATTGCTATGGCCCACACAGTCCTCACATACCTGAATCCACTCCTCCACCATTCTACTCTCCATGCCAAACACCTTTCAAGTAAGATTCATCTCAAACTCTCCTTTTGCCTAGTTGACGTCTGGTAATTGGTGGTTGGAGGATTAAGCAGCCCTCACGCTACCGCCACTGGAAGTCTTTTTGTTCCACACAGACTGCACACACACACACACACACCTGAATTTTCCCCTTCACCTCTCCTCCACCCTGCTCTCCCTTACCAGAGGCCCACATTCCATTTTCCCAACAGCCTCTCTGTTCCTCTCCTCTCGGCTCAGATCTCAGCTCCACGCTCCCCGCCTGCCTCCCCAGCCGAGCAGCCAGACATGAGTAATATCCCCTACGCAGCACCTGTGCTCGAGGGGAGAGTGAGTGGGGGACCAGAGAGAAAATGGCCACCCCACATAGCATTACAATAGTGGCACCTTTTTCCCACAATTCATCTGTGTCTCCCCTCCAGAGACAGGTGAGTCTGAATCTAACTACATAAGCTCCCCTGCATGTACAGGAAAGAGAGTCCCCCCCCCCCATCCTGGCCCTCCTACAGGGAATGCTGGGCTCAGGATGGGCTCACAGCGCTAGCTGAGCTGGTGCCAGTACCGCCTCTTCATTCTTCATTCTTAGGTGTAGCTGCTACCCTGGAGACTGCTGCTGCCAAGAGGAGAGAGGCTCCACAAAACACCTCCCAGTTACCCACTCACAGCTGTGTGTGTCTGTGTCTGTAGGGCTGATGCTCCAATAAAACACTTCTTCAAGATGGCCGAAGGAGTGAAGGATGTTTTTATTGTTGCATACATAGAAGCACTAAATGTAAGACAGGGGGCATGGGGGTCTATGTGGTTGTATGTGGGGGGGAGAAGAGGGGCACACAAAGTATGAAAGTGCTAATGAAGGTATGTGGAAGACCCGCGATGGGTGACAGTAAACTCACTCTTCCACCCTGCCAGGAAGAAGCCATTCTGGACACCCTCCTTGCTTTGCTGCTGTAGCCTGAATGGAGCTCCCCGCATGCTTTATTTCATTCAAGAGAGGGACAACTGGCGTAGTTGTCTTGTGCTTTAAGTGGAAAAAATAAGTGCTGGTACTCCCCTTATTCAACGGTTGCCAGGTAAATTAGACGGTGGGTAACAGCAGTCCCGGTACACTAGAGGCTAAAATTGAGAAGAGTCAATACTCCTTACTGGTGTGTACTGACCCACCTAAAGCACTGCTAACATCATTGTTAATACTTCACGTCACTATGCTCAGACCACCCTTTCCTTTCCACTTCCCCTGAGAGCCGTGAGTGGCTTTGGAAAAAGGAGTAGCCTGGGCAGTAGAACTCTCACTGTAGATGAGAAGATAGGGACACAGATATCAACCAAGCTGCTTGCTGCCACTGTTGGACACCCTCTTTAATGTCAGTAAAGATGCTCTAGCAAATGAGTGCAGCTCAAAATACAGAACAGGGAAGGCATCTGTGGTGGTTGGAGACAGTGTTGTAACTGCTGTGTGCGTTCAGGTAGATTGGATGCCTGCCTCTTAGAGTGGCAGTACACAAGGCTTTGGCTCACGCTATGAGTCTGAAACTCTCTCTGTGGGTTTTCACTTAGTTGAACTCAGAAATGGAGGATGAGGCTTTGAACACACACACTGAGAAAACCATAGGGTTCAAATCAGGTTGCCAGAGAGGAACAGGTGGGCAGAACAATTCCTAAGCTGCTCATACGCAAAGTGATTGGGTGATAAGGGGGGAACCTGATGAAGACTCAAAATTGGCAATCTGGGAGGATTACGCTGCCAAGGGCATCATGTAACAGCTGGGCAAAAGTTACAGCTTAGCACAGCAAAGTCTTTCTACACCTGAAGGGGAAAAGACAGTTCAAAATATGAAAAACTTTCATATGATTATAATGATCTCAAATTAAATGGGGGCAAGATTGAATGTATTTTATTGATTGTGGTGTGGGCATTCTCATTTGTCACAGAGAGAGTGAAAGAACACTAAACAACAGAAAATGACTTGACCAGTGATCTGTTTCCCAAAAGCAGTGTTGCACAACAATAACAACATATTTTTTTAATACCTTTCTTGTCTTATTGGTTGTATAATTGTTAATGGCACCCTAGACCAATTTCACTGACTACAGATAGCTTAGCTTATCTTAGCTTGCATCCCTGTACTAAATGTTTCACTGCAGAATCCTTTAAGTGGCTGAAATTAGAGCTATACTTCAAGAGTGAAGTAGTGTGAATAAGCAGTGTGAATATCGCTGGAGAAAGATGTGTGGATAAAATGCCCTGAAGCAAATTAAGCAAACCGAACTGACTCACTGGAACATTACTACAGTTTCCCCAATTAAAAAAAGTCCATAGTTTTAATTCAACAGTTTAACTGCAGCCCCAATTATTGTGTGGTTACTGTCTAATACCCGGCAATTTTCACACACTTCTCTCTATGGACCTGTTGCCTCTTGCTCTTAGCTTGTCAATTTGGAGCGAGCTGATGCAAAGAGCTGCCTTACGTTAAACCAAAGTCAAAGGCACCACAGTCATGACAAACTACTGCTCACTTGCCCACAAGTTCGCTTGCCTCCTTTCAAAGTCCTGTTGACACGTTTAGCTAATGAGCTCAGCCGATGATGTTTCCCTCTAACGACTTGATTAGTACTTTAACTGCCGCTTAATTGCTGCCTTGTCTTTCTGAACTCTCAACGGACGCATTAACAGAGCGGAGGGCTGAGGCATTTGACCTGCTCTGACTTTGAATCTCAGACATTAGCTTGACCTTTATTAACAGACAGTTTTGTGAGCCCAGATTTGAATAGGGAATTGAACCACTACAATTACAGGCCAGGCTGGGCTGAGAAGGCACAACTGTGGAGACCATCCTGTCTTGACCCTGTTAGTATCATTGAAAAATGAAAAATATGACTACAAGTTAGTTTCTGAAACAACCACAGTTATGTAGTCAGGGGGATCTTGTTGTATAGCCTTGAGATGCTTTGATCCTTTTGAGTGCACTAATCAGTCTTTGGAGGTCATTGAAATGGCAGAATTTTATTGCTTTGTTGAACCTGATATATCAACTTTCAAATAAGTCAAAAGTATCCTATGATAAACCCTGTTGCCAAATAGTGTTTGGATTCATCAGTGTGCGAGGCTGCATGATGATGGGTGCATTGCACAAATACACCTCACAGTTGAAGTAAACCTTGGATAGCCAGTACAGCCTTACAGTGAAGGGATGTTGTGTGGGATTTCACTTTAATGACATTTATTGAGATAAGCCAGTAATCCCACTCTGAGACATTCCTGCCTGGACTGGCATGATAGAAACCAAAGGAAAGGAAAATGAAAAGATTCAGCATGTAAACCGCAAAGGTGGAGAGATAAACAGCTATCTGACTTTGTCAGACTCCATGAGTTGGCTAATCATCAGCTTGGCATTTTCTCCCTCTAAGCTTATACTCTGAGCTCATCTCCCAATTCTCTAAGAGCCCCACCCCCCAATAAATAAATAAACAATAAATAAAGAATCTATGATTATTTTCCATAAAATGACTGCACTGAAATCCCCTTCCACTGAGTTCTGTCTACCATTGTCAATCCTGGAGCTGCACAAACAGGCTCTTATCTTTGATATCTTATTTGGAAAGCACTTAATGGAAGGTGTTATGGGTGCCTGAACACCCCTCTATTTTCCAGTCAAGACATCTTTACAAGCATAAAGCAAAACAGCTATGATTTTCTCCATTTCCCTTGCATAGTACAAAAACATAAGGGTCTGAATGCACAAAGCGAGAGAGTGAGCGAAAGAGAAAGAGAGAAAGAGACATCCACATATATGCTTACATAAACTACAAACTATACTAGTGCCATTCAAAATTATAAGGGTATAATACAATGATACAAAACTTGATATATTGGTATAAGATCACTCACTCAAACACACAGAAACACACACGCACACACACACACACGCACACATACACACACACACAAGAAGACACGTGCTGAAGCTGCACCCGTGCAGCAGCTAATCAATACTAGTGATTTAATTAAAGTAAAGGAGTCTGGGTCACGCTTCCACTGCAAACAAAAAGCACTGTCCAGAGGGATACACACACACACACATCCCAACAAGAGGCCAGGAGTCACTGTAAATTAAGAGTATGGTGGTTTGGCCTCATGAACCCTTCCTCTCTCACACTTCCCTGTCCTCCTTCTGTCCTTCTCTGTATCCCTCCATCTCCATCCCTACTTCCATTCTTACACACACATACACAGCCCTAAGCTCATACTAACCCATGCTGTGTTACAGCAGAGACAAACAGCAATTCACATGCACAGCCACACCAACCTCCCTGGGTGTGAACCCATCTCCTGCGAGGTGAATCAGAAGGGCCAAATGAATGGAGAGAGAACATGAAAGAAAGAGACAGGAAAAGAGAGAAAGAGAGAGAGAGATGGAGATAGAGAGAGGTGTATATATATATATATATATATATATATATATATATATATATATAGAGAGAGAGAGAGAGAGAGAGAGAGAGAGAGAAAGTGGAGGTATCACAGAGGAATAGATCAACAGAGAAAGGAAGAGACAGTGTGAGAAATAGAGAGATGGAGGGGTGATAAATGAATAATTGGGTAAGAGAAAGAAAGGAGAGATGAAGCTAGAGAAAAAGAGAGAAAGTAAGCAGGAGGGGAGAGAGAGCAACAGAGAGAAAGAAAGCGAAAGAGGAGGAGGAGGATGGGGTGAGATATGAATAATTGGAAAGCAAGCAGCAGTAAGCCGCTAATTTTGTCTGCAGATCAAAGCTCTAAAGAAAAGAGAAAGCCAGGAAAACATCCAGCTGGGCCAAAACGCTGGATGTTCCTCAAAAAAGAAGCAAGGAAATAAATACCCCTCTTTTTGGGGTGGTTTTAATGAAATAAATATTGCTGATCAAAATATAAGCCAAACTAATCTTCAGATCTAGCGGATGCCACTAAAAATGAAAAACAATTAATAATTCGCAGTTGGAAATAAGATGATAAGTCTTAGGAACAGCAAGTTTAGCTGGTATTGAACCTGAATACTGAATAGGGAAAAATAAAAAAGTCGCTAAAGTCTCTATTCCAACACCAGGGCACACTATTTTCAAACTACAGAGAATACAGGCTACACGAGGGGCACAACACACAACAAAAAAACAACAAGAATAATCAGTAACATCTGATGTGTACATCAACAGGCAGAAGAAAGAGAGAGCTGACAAGATTGTGGTTTGGTTTCAGAGAAACAGTATTCATACATTAGCCTACATGTTAACAATCTCTGTGTGTGGACTGCACTGGATAAAATCATTGTGCATATTCTATCAATACTGCAGTAGCATGTAAGGATGCTACACACTTCCACATGAGACAAATGACACAGCAGGTCCTCTGCATGCCTTGGGGCCATCAGACTCATAATACAGTGTAGTGAAACTAGATAATCACCTCCCCCCTCTCTATCTAAGGTTAGTATGTAGAACTGTGTGATAGCTGCTGAAAAAGCATGTATTGGATGTATGTATTGGATTGTCGCTGTCAAGTGAAAACCCTGTATGTTTAAAATATTTTTTGGAACAAGCTGGAAAAAAATGTGTATTTTGTAAATAACTTCATACTGTGAAAATTGGTATTATACCTTAACATATGGTGGTTGCATGTGTGTAAAACTCACCAACATGATGACTGACCAATAGCATTGTTTTATGGAAAAATGGTCTTGGTGGTTTGGTGGTTTTCAGTTGACAGAGACAATATGCGTGTTTCCTGCCTGGTCACCTGTGCTATGATGTCCCTAGTAGTATAGATTCCTCTATAGTAGTATAGATTCTTCTATAGTAGCATACATATATATTTTTCAACACCCCTCTTGTGCTCCCATCCCTTTAAATATGGCATCATTGACAGCCATTTTGCCAACTCTTTCTTCAATATCTTTCACCTCAAACTAGTCATCCTGTCCAGCTCTTTCGCTGTGCCTTGCTCTATAGAACTGCTGACCAGCAGAAAATGCAGATATGTGTGTGTGTGTGTGTGTGTGTGAGAGAGAGAGTGAGAGAGAGAGAGAAAGAGAGAGATCAGTGGTCCAAAGCAATGAGTGCCAATAAGCTCTATGTCGCTCAGCACACTCTAATTGGTGCTGTGTAACATGTAATGACCCTCAAGGGACCAACCTGTTTCACCGAGAGACAGGAGGCAAGGATAGCCTTAATCTCAAAGACACAGAACATGCTGACAGGGACTTACAGCAGCTCTGGATTGGGGGGTTGTCATCGTTCTCGTGTCCTGAACCTGTCCACAGAGAATAGATTTTTATGAATATCACAGATTTCTGTTCTGGAATTGCTGCAGAAATTATTGCCTCCAAAATAACAATAAAAATATTGAAAGGTAGCTATTTCCAATACATGGGTAGTCTGAAGAACCTTCAGGGTTGCGGGATAGTAAAAATTCATTGGAATTCATTTCTAACCTATGAACAAGATATAATAGTTATGCAATTGGGCCACTGCAGTATGGAGATAACAAAGTGATGTCAGTTTACTCTAAAACTCATGAAAGCTTTTAGCTCCATCATTGATTCATCACACTTGACCATCGATTTCTGCCTGTCAACAGCTGATTTAAGTAAAAAAAAAAAAAAATTAAAGTGATTGTTTGGAATACTTTCAACCATAGCCCTGATGTTTGAGCTTACCAAGTGCTGTCAGTATGAAAAAGAAGAGAGAACATAGACCGAATAGAGAACACAGCTCATGCTTATACACCTTAAACTCACTTTCAGTTTCATTTCCCAGGACATCTATTAGTCTAAGCTAAATAGTGTGAGGACATGGTGAGGACAAGACTTACAGCTGAACCACAGTTTTATTTATTGTTATTCTTTTTTTATCATTTTAATGCTTAAGTCAAGCATTAGAGCGCTTGTATTACAGAATCTCTTATAGAAGCTCTTACTCTCATACTGTTAGTTAGCTCTTACTGTTAATCACATGGTCACATCTACTTTCCTCTCTGCCCTACAAAAGAAAAGAAAAGAAAACAGAAAAGAAAAATAAGATGAGAGGAGATGAGTTGTAAATGGGCTTTCTCTGGCTCTGGGCATTAGCCTTGTAATGAGTGACTCCCATCAAGCTTCCATTGTGCTGCTAACTGCTTCATTAGCTCCACAGCAGGCTAAATGCCCAGGTGCCATTATGCTTGCACTGTGTTCATGGGTCATGATCAAACTGACATAGATGGACAGGGAACTGAAGAACTCTGTGTCTGTGTGTGTGTGTTTGTATGTGTGCATGTGCGTGTGTGTGTGTCTGTGCTTATGTGTGTATGTGTGCAGTGTGCATGCATGCGCGTGCATGTATGTGTGTGTGCATGCGCTTGTGTGTAGGTATGCGGCGTGCGTGCGTGCACACATTTGTGTGTATTGCAACTGATGCCTCTGCACAGTACATTTCTCTGTACAGATAACCACTGCAGTGTGTCATGACAGCAATATAAATCACTCTGGTGTAGCAACACAGGCTATGCCAAATTACTTTGTTTGAAAACTATGAAGTAATTACAAAATCTTTCTGCACTTCAAAATAAGCAAGTACAAGGACAAGGGCGATGCAACAGCTGCCCTTGATTATAGTCCAACAGCTCAACCATGAATATAGTCAAGTGCCAAGTCAAGTCAAGTCGGTTGTATTGTCATTTCAACAATATACACTGTACTTAGTGAGATTAAACATTTCACCATGGATCAAGTGGTGTTACATTTGAAGTATATAAAAACTTGGGACCGGTGTTAGTGCACACTTAGGCTACATTTATTGCACATTATAATTATACATGAAGTGCAGTTACCACTTTCTACCTAAAGTAGAGCATTTAAGACAGACAAGGGATAGGACACACAACAGGCAATAAAAGACGGAGCAGAGGTAAGCCTGTAGCAGAGCATTAATTGTAATAAGTTAAGTTCACAGTGAAGTGGAGGTAGAGTATAGCATTTAGCAGCAGAGAAAAGAAAAGTGCAAGAGTACAATCTCAACTGGAAAGTCGTTTATGGGCAAAGGGATGTGCTTGCCTGGAGATGGTCTGAAATCAATGAATATTTCTTTGGTTTTGTCTACATTGAGAGACAGGTTGTCATAAGCACACCAGTTGCTGAGTTGTGTCACCTCCTCTTGGTACAGGGTCTCATTGTTTCTGCTTATCAAACCCACCACAGCTGTGTCATCAGCAAATTTGATGGTGTGGTTTGAGACGTGTGTAGCTGTGCAGTCCTAGGTTAGAAATGTGAACAGCATGCAAGCACGCAGCCTTGACGGCCTCCTGCGTTCAGCGTGGTGATGTTGGAGGTCCTGTTTCCTATCCTGACTGCCTGCGGTCTTTCTACCAGGAAGTCTAGGATACAGTTGCAGAGGGTGGTGAGACCCAGGTGATCCAGTTTCTTTGCCAGCTGCTGAGGAATGATGGTGTTGAATGCCAGTCAGTCAGTTGTTCTGCACATTCTCTCAGCACACAACCTGAAATTTGGTCTGGCCCAGCAGCTTTCCACAGTTTTCCTCATCTCGGAGATGGACAGACATAGTACTTAGTCCTTGGGAGGAGGGGTGGCTTTCCTCGCAACTGTGTCATTGTGTTCTTTGAATGTCATAGCGTATTCAATTGACATTTGTCACGGTAGATGCCTGTGAAACTAAATACAAACTTACTCCATCATCTCTCTCCTGTAATGTTTTGGATGCTCAAGACCTGAAGTGGTGGATACACTATAACACTATAACCTATAAATCTCTGATCCCAGCAGTGAGGAGATGTGCTGGAGGGAGAGGGACAATCATACAATGTTGTCCCACACTGTTCCAGTGGTTTTTCATCACTAATCTGTGTGTGGTGGAGAGCATGGCACCCTGGGTTGTGTCTGTGCCTCTGGTAGGGGGAGTGGACACACAGTGGCTTTCTCATCTCTCTCTCTCTCTCTCTCTCTCTCTATCTCTCTGTCTGACCTAGTTTCAGTAGAGCCCTGACCTGGCCTTGCCACTGAGCCAACCTCCAGAGAGAGACAGACAGCAAGAACAAATTGATGCACTGAAAAATACCCAACATGCATTCACATACGCACACACACACACACACATACGTACACACACACACACACACATACGTACACACACACACACACACACACACACACAAACAAACAAATGCACACATACATACAGTACATCCACACAACAGCACATACACATGTCTATTTTTTCTCTATCGACACTGCCATTCCTTGGACAGAACATGCAAAGGGTTATAAAACACACACACACAGACACACACACTCACAGAGACAAGGCTCCCTTTCTCTCACACACATAAACGCTCACACACACACACACACACACACACAGAGACAAGGCTCCCTCTCTCTCTCTCTCTCTCTCTCTCTCTCACACACACACACACACACACACGCACGCACGCACACACACATACACACAACTCTGCCCTGTCCAGTGGGAGTGCCCATATCCAGTCACACATGGAGGAATGTGTGCACAAACATGCACTCTGTACACATGCAGGTTTCATCCACAAACACACAAATACACACAGAGAGAGTCTCTCTCTCTCTCTCTCTCTCTCTCTCACACACACACACACACACACACACACACACACAGACAGAGAGAGAAACTTGCAGTGCGATGAAAAGAATTTGGCTTTGTGTGAGGGCTGCATGTGGAAATACTGCAAGAATGATCTAAAGTTGTCACTATAACGTGAAACGTATCTAATCAAACTTTTTATTAAACAACATCAGTGTAATGAGGATCTTCATAGGAACTAAATAAGGAACAATGAATTAGGAACTAAACAAGGAATTGCAAAGTTAAAACAAGTTTTAGGTCTTTTCAAGAGTTTTTGACAAATAAGATCTCTGACATCAAATAAACAGTGAGTGACATTTACTGGAGGATGAAAGAGCAATGGGGCTGGTTCCTCCAGAAAGGTCAGTGAAAGTGAAACAAACAGTTGGACATTTACCAGTTGTTTACAGCAGGGAGAGGCAGTCATAGAACAACAGAGACACTGGTCAGTACAGGAAAATGAGGGGGAAGAAAGACGGAGAGAGAGAGAGGACATTATCACAGTCAATTATCCTTCCCTTTTTTATTGTATATGCAATTGCTTTCAGTAACTTTGAGTGAATGTTACTTAAAGCAACAACATGAATTCTTCCTTCAACATACTGGGGTAACTAATACAGTAAGGTCTGCCCACACAGGTGCATACCGGTACTGACATTCACAGAGAGAATAGTCCTGGATGAAACTCGATATAAAACACAAAGTGACCCCAAACCCCTGCACCCCAACACGTTGACCCACAGTATCCGGAGGTGATGGAGGTGATTTGGAAATGTCATCTCCTCATCCCTATCCACTGTACAATCTCACTCCACATAATCTCACTCTCTTTATCACTGTTTACCAAAACTATCTTTTAAAATAAAGATCACTGTCCACAGGAGAGGTGTGTGGCTTCAAAATGAACATATTCAATTCAATTCAATTTTATTTTATTTATACAGAGCCTTCTACAATCACACTTTACAGCAAGGAGCACCCAAGAGCAACAGGGGCAAGGAAAACCTCCCTGGTGGTAGATGGTCTAGAAGAAACCTTGGGCAGATCCATGGCTCAAGGGGACAACCCAAATGCCAGGGGTCATACAGGAAAAAGACAATCAGTAGTTACCATGATGGACTACAATTTATCCATGATTTCAGTTGAGCATCATAATAATTCCAAAATATTGTCCCACAACATTGTATGGTAGCCATTGGTGGTTGTCAAAAGTTATGGCAGGACAGAGTAGTGGCAGCCATACATAATGTTAAAGTCAAGGAGTAAGATGGATCATTGGGGCAGCATTGGGAGGGTCCATTTTGGCAGTGCCATTGTGGGAAGGGCCTCTAGTAAGGAGGGTCAGTCCTGGCATGTGCCTCCTGTGACACAGTCCACTCAGGGGGAGTTGGTAACAGGAGTCAGTCAGTGGGACACATAGTGGCCACCACTAAGCCAGAAGAAAGCCGGACGCAACGTCCTTGGCTTACCATGTCTCTTTTGAAAGGAGTGATCTTTCAAAAAAAAAAAACATTGTGTCAATGTTGTTGACCACAGTGAATCGTGACTCATTCTATCGCCTTGGAGATGAAACATTCACTTTGTTTGGTTCAACACCCTTAGCAAAACAAGTCTCTGCACTCGATGAGGCATCTATTTTTATCCTGGGCTTATTTTTGCTTTTCTGTCCGTGTGTTGTTGCAGAGTTTTACGTATGCGTCTAAACCACACAGCAGCTGAGCTGAGGTCATAGTTCTAAATAATATAAGGCGGTATAGAGCTGGTCTAACATAGGAAGGGGGGGCTTTGAAAGGTCTAGTTCTGGATGACCTGGATGAATAAGAACCTCCTTAGTCCTCTTCTTTGGGGGAGGATGACAGTCAGTGTTTTACCTTGAACATGCATCCCATCTACCTGAAGCACTTTGGGAAATGTGTAAACAGGGTCTCAAAGAGAAATTTAAACAGATGTTTAAAAAAAGAAATAAACATATTATACAATAATAATAAATAGAAACAGTGTGCAAATAAATCAAAATATGAAACTGGATGAGATGGAGTGATAGGATGATACTAAATGTCACAGGGCCAAGGTGAAGGAAATGAATTTTTTAACACAATAAAAAACATATAAAGAAAAAATATATATTGTGTGATAAAAGACACCAACACATACGCAAACAAAGACACCCACTCACAAACACAAATAAATATAGCCTATTTATATAACCTTTCTCTCTCACACACAAACAGCAGCAGCAATAGAGAGAGCCGGGTCCGAGTTAGCTTTAAGTGGAACTAGCAGTGGCTTTTACAGCATTTCCTGCACGGCTGCAATATTGTGCGAGACAACGGCGAAGCGTGAAGTGCAGCACCAGAGGGACGCCCAGGGCGAGCGTCTGGGTTTTGCCAGGGATGGCAGGTCAGGAGGGAGCATTCTTAATGGGTAAACTCTGGCCCTCAGGCCACCCGGCTCTGGGAGCCACCGCAGCCCCTCTGGACTCACAAGGGCATTTGCTAGCCGACCGCCTGCTCCACAAAGTATCAAGATAACTCCAGCCAGTGATGTGGGAAATGGTATTGTTTGTGTGTGTGTGCAAATTTATGTTACACTGACTCATGTACAACATATATGTTATTTTTGTGAGGAAAATAAATCCTTGTGACCATGTTTGATATAACATTTTATACGTAGCAGTGAAAGTATAAAAAGGTCCACCACCTTCAAGAAGACGTCGATGTTCATAATAAGGTGTAGTGTGTCTCTTAAAATCAAAAATATTTCAGAGAAGAAATGCACCTAACACTGATGATCCAATTGAGACACCTCAGTTCAGTTCAGTTCTCAGTTCAATGGTTATTAAAATTCAACCTTATTTTGTCTTCCCAATCCCCAGAAATCTCGAATTGCCAGCAACACACACCGAAATATGTCACAAAGGACTATATAAGTACTGTAAGACACACATCTTTCAACATTTACCAAATGGGATTACAGTCGATCTGGTATCAGGGGTAAAATCTTGACTGTGCGTTGTTCTATTTTAAAGTAGAAATAATATCGCCTTGAGATCCTAGCAGAAATTCATTAACAATATATGCTCAAGCAAACTGGGACAGACTGATCTGAAACATCCAGCTTTCCTTCTCTCTCTCTCTCTCTCTCTCACACACACACACACACACACACACACACACACACACACACACACACGTCACCCTCTGCAGTAAAACAAGCTATTAGCTCTTTCTAAGGAGGGGGGTAAAGTAAGAAGAAAGAAGGCCTGATTTGTGAACACGTGTTGCTGCTCCTCTGGTTTCTGATCATGTACTGTCATCAAGTGGTATCAACCCCTGCATTATGGCAGTGACTAGGAACACAGCTGCTTATTAGATGGTCTAGAATGTAAAGAAAGTTTGCACATTGTATAAGAGATTAAGAGCTGCAAATGTATTAAATTAGGTGTACAGTCCTGGGGCACATTATACTGTAAAGATCACTTTCCACTCTCTGGTTTAGAACAGTTTGATCTCCCAGTTACTGTGCCAGCAGGAGTTTTCTGTGTAGTCATTCACATCAAGTGGTCCAGATGTGCCTCTTACATTGGAAATGCCATTAGCACATACTGGACTCTCCCGGGTATGGAATTTAAGACTGCACAACCCATATCCCCCTTTGGTAACTATTATAATCCCATGGTTCTGCAGTAGACTAATACTGTGTGAAGAGATCTGTTCAAAGAAAAAGAGTTCTGTAAAATAAAAAAAGTTCTGAAAAAATAAATAAATCTAACTACTGATACTGTATGCAAACTTAAATGAAAGTTCAAAGTTCAGAGTTCAAAGTTGCTTTTATTTTCAGTTTCTTCACATGTACTTGACATGCAAAGGAATCAAAATTGCGTTTCCCACTGTCCCAAAGCGTGTACGCTGGCTGGGGCTGGGAGTGGGGAAGGGAAAGAGTTCAGTCTCACAGCCTGGTGGATGAAGCTGTTGGCGAGTCTGGTGGTGCGGGAGCGGAGGCTCCTGTACCTCTTTCCAGAGGGCAGGAGACTGAACAGACTGTGCTGGGTGGCTTGCATCGCTGACAATTGTGATGGCTTTTCGGGTGAGGCGGGTGGTGTACAGGTCTTGCAGGGAGGGGAGTGATGCACCAATGATCCTCTCGGCTGTCCTCACGATGCGTTGTAGAGCCTTTCTGTTGTAGTCAGTGCAGCTCCCACCCCACACAGTGATGCAGCTGGTAAGGATGCTCTCTATGGTTCCTCTGTAGAATGCAGTCATGATGGGTGGTGGAGTACTTGCCCGCTTCAGTTTGCACAGGAAGTAGAGATGCTGCTGTGCTTTCTTGGCCAGTGATGCAGTGTTGGTGGTCCAGGAGAGGTCATCGCTGATGTGCACCCCCAGGAACTTGTGCTGCTCACCCTCTCCACTGCAGCACCGTCGATGGCCAGTGGGGGGTGTTGGGTGTGACCCCTCTGGAAGCTGACCACAATCTCCTTGGTCTTGGACGTTCAGCAGGAGATTGTTGCCTTTGCACCATCTGGTCAAAAGATCCACCTCTTTCCTGCAGTGGGTCTTGTCGCCGTTGGTGATGAGGCCCACCAGGGTTGTGTCGTCCGCAAACTTCACTAGGTGGTTGGAGCTGTGGGTTGGTGTGCAGTCATGTGTCAGTAGGGTGAAGAGGATTGGACTGAGTACACAGCTTTGTGGGGCTCCTGTGCTCAGGGTTATGCTGTTGGAGATGATGTTGCCAACACGCACCGCTTGCGGCCTCTGGCTGAGGAAATCTTAATGAATGATGAATAATGAAATGAAAACTTAAATGAAAATGAAATCTAGCATGAAAACCCAATTAATAAAATACAGCAGGCAAACGCCCCATAGGTTATTTCTGGTGACATTATACAAAGATCTGTGCATAATTCCTTTCACATGCCTGAACTCTAATTAATGATTTATTAGGATTAGCAAATGAAGATGCACTCTCATGGCTACTTTGAATGAGGAAAAAAGAAAAAAAAAAAAACGTAACAGTTTGACACAGTTGCTCTAAATGGAATTTCTTATCTACGTCATGGAATCGACAGGGCATTTGTGTTCTCAATTATACAGTATTACTACAGCAGGTATGGCAGACTTTAGAGGAGCTAAAGCAATTTATTTGTTGCATTTATTGCTGTTATTGTTCTGTAAGCAACAGGGTACAGGTATTTATAAGGCATCAATCCATCTTTTCCTGTTTATTTGAGAATTCACTTGAATACAAAATAATTTCTTGTTGAATATTAATGTGTAGTAGGGTAGTAGTATGGTTCAGCAGGCAGAGATGGTCTGAGTGGGGCTAGTTATCTGGTGTCTGGTGTTACTGAGTGCTTGCTGTGGGTTACTGCTACATCACCGTTGAATAACTTTCATACTGTTTGCGTACACTTCAGTCACATTCCCTGCTAGCCTGCCCCCTCAGCTATGCTTCTCCTGCTGCTGTCAATTGTCATACCTTTTGACATATACCAAGAATAATAAATATTTGTCAGTTTCAGGCTTCTGCCACCAGATTTCATTCTTTGTGCTTAACAAACTAGGTTGTAATAAGTTGTATAATTTGCTTTCATGGTCACATGTAGGTAATTCTCTTACAGGCTACAGTTTGTCCGAGGCACAAAATTAGGGTAGGCAGTCCTTAACACACCTGTTATAATGGAACTGCGTTTCAGCGTTTGTCTTCAAAGTCTCTTCCTTTACCTTTTCAATTTTTAACTCTTAAAAGCTCCTATCTTAGATTGTCAGTGTTCTCTCTCCCCTGTCTTAGTCCCTTTGAATGCTTAGGTGGATGTAGCAGAAACTGATTGTTAGTTAGGGCAGGCTCGGGTGTTGGTGACTGAGCAGGCTGTTGAGTTGATAGTAAAGGGCCTTGAGTGGTTGCCGGAGCATCACATTGTGTTGGTCAGGAGAAAGGGGACAATCCTCCAGAGATGGGACTGGTGTTTCCTCCACTGACACACCACTCCACCACCTGCAACACCAATGACACAGAGAGAATCTTCCCCTAGGATGTCCAGGACCAGTGAAGAGTATGGCCCTATGCCTTCCTTTGGCCCACTCCCAGTCAAAACAGACATGGAAAGTCTTCTGACACTTGCATTTTCAAATCTCACTCACACTTTTTCCTGATATCTTTTGCCTCCTGGTACACAACTCCTTTGGCATTAATGGCCTCTGTCATATTCTCACATTTTGTTGTTTTCTTTTCTTGGTTGTGAAAGCATTTGATTTTGAGTCCAGCATAGAGTTATTTTCTTTGTAGTTTGTAATCAAAATAATGATCTCGTCATGAGTGAAATTTTTGTTTCTTAGTCTGGCACCATGTTATTTTACACCAGAGTAGGCTATCTAAGAGAAACAGCTAACCTACTATTTTATAATATTAAGTGGTACCTTCAAATGATTAGGTACAACTATGGCACATTTGTCAGGTCAGTTTTTATTGCAGTAGTCCTATGAATATAACACTGATCTGAACTGATCTGAAATCTCAGAGCATTAAAGCACTTCTTGCTAGTTGCGCTTTCCTGCATCTCTATGCTAGCGAACTTATGAGTGGATTAGCTGTATCTTTTTTTTTTGAAGCTGGATTAGCTGTATCTTTCTGTTACCTTACTTTAACTTTTTGGATTTACTTAATTTGGCTGGTACGTAAAGAGATGAAGATTAAATTAGAGATGAAATTATCTATAATGTCCGAGTGAAGCCTTCAAGGGAGCAGGTAGGCTAAATTTAGGCCCTTATTTCCCAATGTTAGTGGTCAGTTAGCCAACAACTGGCTAGGTGTCCATATTTTAAATTGTGTTTAAACATGAATTAAACTATCAATCTGTAGCAGGGTTAGCCTTATGGCAGGCTTAGGCTACCATGGTTAGCTTGTTGGCTGTTGGAAGAGTGCTATGATCAGACAAGAAACAATGCATGTTTGGGCTACCAGACTACTCAATCTGCGGTGTCAAAGAGAAAAGGAAAACAGATTTCTGTACCAAATGTGTTGTTACTGCTCTTTACCTTCATATACCCTAATATTGCTTATATTATTGTTTTAACAAACTTATTCTGTTATTCTTATCCGGCCAATCTACTCCGTAGAAGATAATACTTGAATAATACTTACATATTGTCTACAAGAAATAGCCATAACACATGCATAACAGTAAGCAACACTTAAATGACAAGGGCCAGGCAGTTACACAGGCTTGTATTAAAGTTAAAAAGTCAAAATGAGCCATTTGCCCCTTCCACTTATAATGCTGAATGATTCTCTCAACATCAGCTGCTGGTCCAAGACAAATGCAGCATTTCCTGTTTATACTGTATGCTGTCGTTGATTTGCTTGAAACTGTAAACTGTGTAATACAGCCTTATGCCTTTAGTTACGGTGGTGCAACTGAAATTCAGAATGGCGCCAGTTTGAAACTAGCTACGGCGAATGTTAGGTAAAGATGGACTTTACACTAAAACTTACGAATGACATAACAATTGAGTTGTGCTACCCAGTTGTGTTGTGCAGGCCATCAGAGATGTGCAATTCCCAAGACCCTGTAAATAGATGCCATTATGGTAGGTAATATTACATTACCCAGGACACAGCTCAATCCATATAAACAATCCATATAATGACATGTGAGTGCATTTTTGCATAGATACGTCATAAGACAGTATAGCTGTATGTTTAAAATGAGTCAACTGCCGACGGTCTTTCAAAAGTCTTTTGTCCTTGATTGCCTATAGATCCATAAACTCCTGGGATTGTGGTCAGAGCCACTGTTTTTTCCTTTGGTCATCTGGGCTTAGATTACCATGGTAACATGTCCTCTCTCCACCATCTTCTTTCTATTCATTCACATCCCCACAGCTGTGATAGAGGAGTGAAGTCATATCAGTTCCTACAAAACAAACTGATGACATCATTGTCCAGTCCCTCCGTGTAAAGGAGCTCATTGAGACCCCTCCTAAAACCTTCTGACTCCATGGCAACTGAACTGCTGGCTTCGGTCACCTGCATAATGACAGTAGAGACAATGATGAATAAATTAACACAACATCAGTGCTCTATGTCAATGCTCTATGAGAAAAACATGCACAGTGTCCAATCTTGAAAAAAATGAATGTGGAATGCTTGCAACTGTCGCCTGTAAAATTAAATAATATTTCCTTGAAGCCAACTGGCAGTGACATAAAAGTTATCCATGCTTCTGTTTCATTATATTCAATTTCAAATACCAACATGAAACACAGATGCACTTGTGGCGAGAGTGTGTGTCTGTGTGTGTGTGTGTAAGCATCAGTGTCAGCCGTGTAGTTTTTTGGCAGAATATACCTTAACAGACAACCTCTCTCTCTCATCATCAAATAATTTTGTCATTACAATTAATTCTTCTCACAATATGAATGAAAATGTGAGTGCATTTCACATATTTAGAAGCATTAGGACTAAAGGTCCTCTCGGAAGAGCTAAGAAATAATGAATGTGCTTGCTACGTGCACCGAATCTGAAGTTCATTGAACAAATGTATAAATTGTTTGGTCTGGATTTTCTGCTACTTATTAGCATGTCTGCTAATAAACAAGTTAGCTAGTTTTTGGAACAGTCATACAGGGGTATAGAGCTTGGAATCCAAAAAGAGCACGTTGGCCATTCTGTGAGGCCACTGCGCAAAACAAAAACAATTGATTCAGTACGAATGGTTGTTTCTTGTGAGTATGCTGAAACGTAGTTTAAAGGATTGTAATGAATCTTAATAACTGAAAAAAACTTAAGATAGCATGCTTCCTCTGACTATAAATAAACAAAATGCGGTGGCCTCACAATAAGGTGGTTCCTTTTGATCAACCACTGCAATTGGACACAGTAGCACCGTTATGTCATGTTCCCGAACTCTATTTGAAAGACAAAGCATCTTCAAGTGAATGATTTTATAGGTGCCATGTACAGTATATGCTATTCTAGGCCAACACAGTGTGGTCTGACATCATATTACAGTCTTATGCAAATTACCATGAAAAACCTATCAGGGAAATCCCTTTTTTGTTATGTCCATAATGACAATCAAATACCTTGGAGTTTGCATGATGTGAATGATTATAAGTTCCAATAAAAACAGCAAATGCTGAAATCTGATGTAATCGTTCATGTCATACCATACCATGACATGGCGTTTTACTGGTGATATAGACATCCTAAAAAAGTTCCTTTTCTGCCTGTAGCCGGAATGTCTAGCTTAAGTTCTTCCAAGTCTGCATCTTCATTGTTCAAGAACGTATTGTAAGAACCACTGTATTTTTCAGACAAACTGGCTTGTTGGAAGATTACTTTCGACCTCTAGCATAATCTTCATTCGTAAAATGCAGAGCGTTGACATGAGCACATCCATGTTCACATCCAAACCCTGAAACAACAACCACATTTACAGTCTTTCTGGGTCGTGAAAAGGAAGTTTGTCTGGAATTTTCCTGAAACTTGGAATGGCACAAAATCGCTCCATTATTTGCCATCTAAGATTTGTTGCAAAATTTTCCTCAAGAAGGTCTTCAAATAAGACAGCAACCTTTTTCTTCTGCTTCTTCTGTGTATTCAATGCATTGAGGTATTATAAAAACTGGAGAAAGTGAGGAAGTCCCGCTCCCATTTCATTTAACCAATTATTCCATGTTCCATGTTACTAATGTGTGCGATGGAGCTTGTGCATAACACTAAACTGAACATGAGCTGAAAGGGGGGGGGGGCCTACCAATCAGCACAAGGAAAATGGTGCCGGAATGATCCTCCAAAATAATGAAGCAATGTCTGTAAAATCGTGATGAGGAAGTGGCTTGCTAATCAGCTGAAGCTAACCAGCCAAAACCTGACCCCCTCCTTCTATGGCATGTCAATGGTTTGCTTGCAGTTGCAAGTCAAAGCAAAGGTGTGTTATCACCACCAACTGGGCTGGAGTGTCTTCAAGCTTCAAGCTCTCAACAGAAGAACATGCATGTCTGAGGGGTTTGAAAAAGGTAAGACAAGACAATACTTCCATCCAAACATCCAGTTGGGAATTAAGGCATCCCCTGGCATCCATAAAAAGACATACACATGATGTACTTACACTATAAAAAAGGTAAGAGAACAGTTCTAATTTACATTCATCAGATGCCTTTATCCAAAGCAACCACATTTGTCAACTATCAGTTAAGTCAGGGCCAGTTTTCTCTAGAGCAACTTAGGGTTAAGTGCCTTGCTCGGGGACACAACGGTGGCAGCCGGCAGCCGTTCGAACCCACAACTTTCTGGCTACTAGCCAGGTTCCTTAACAACTACACTACCATTGCCCATGTGCCATTTTAGGTGATATTGTGCAGCAGAATGCTATGGTGACTGTAGTGCAAGAAAGTGTCATTGTCAGTGCAAGTACAAGTACATTGATAGTGCAAGACACTCTATCAAATACAGGGCAAAGTACACACTATAAAAATAACACAATAAACAATAAACCACAATTGTAATACGAGAAGAAAGATAAAAAGGCACAATGCTTAATGCAGTTTTAATTAACATAAGCAGCAGTAGAAAAGAATACCAAGATGATTTTAAATTGTCAGTATAGTAGTAGAAGCAGCCTTTGAAGAGAGAGACAGGGGTATAGTGGGTGCAGAGGGCTAATACAGTCAGTCGGAGAATAGGAGAGTCCAGTCCAAGATAAGATGTATGTGAGGTGACCAGATCAGAAGGCCACAGTACAGTGTGCAGTACAGACTCAAACACACAGGTCAACCTCCCACCTCCTTTCTGTGTGGTGCAAGTCCATTATTTGAGGATGAATGGTCAAACACCTGTTAGAAACCACACTTTGCAGCGATTTTTGTGTCAGAGTATCAGAGAACACCACTGCCAACTCGATGATTTTCTTGTCTTTGCAAATGAAACTTTAATGCTTTCTAGGAAAGGCTGCAGCACTGCATCATTGCAGCCATTGTGTAGGTGGGGAGGGGTGCTGTTCTTCTAATAATATATTTTGTATTTTTGTCCAAATAACACCAAACTTGCCACTGCACTCCCTCGTGCCATTAGCAACACGTAGCAATTTTGTCATTCGGACAAATGTTTCAAGAGATACCCGTGGAACAGACACACGGACACAGACAGACATTTCTTGCATTTATAGATAAATGATGTTACTTAGGCTACTGCATGTAAATCAGATTTTCTAGAAATATTCTAGAAATGCTCTTTTTCATGTTGCTCTAGCAGACAGGTTTCTGGTGGTGAAATGTGTGATCGCCAAGATGAAGTGTTTACTTTAGAGGACAAATCTAAAGAATGTTCAGTCTTTAAATAATTTCTTGTAAATTGATATGGTTTTAGCATGCATCTTTAAAAAGTGGTCTCTCTCTCTCACACACACACTCATACACTTACACGCGCACGCACGCACCCACCCACCCACACACACACACACACACACACACACACCACGGTCTCCTCTCCTTTCTTAAGGTCAGTGTCTGTTGTTGTCATTTTCCAAATCTGTGATGTGTAGAAGATCTGTGTGAGCAGTGACCCTTCAAAGGTGCAAACTCACCATCTGTCTGTTTACTGTCTGTGAGAGGAGAGCTAGGCTCAATGTAAATCACTGCACTTTCAAAAACTACCCTCAAGAAGACATTCTTCATGCATGTGGTGACTCCCACATATACTGTACCGGTGGAGGTGTCAGAGCTCAATGGCTGTTTGTACACCTTTTGACATTTTTGTGTTTACTTCAACTCTTCACTGTAATAATGACATTTTGATGCACTTAGCATGTCATTGTAATGCTTGACATTCTTAGAGCTATTGAACCATGAATGCATTTCCTATTATTCATGTAAAAAATATGTTCCATGTGTGAAGTAAATAGCCAACACTTTGATATTCTATCCAATTCAGCCCTTTTAGGTCAGGTAGAAATGACATTACCTTGTCTTACCTTTTTGAAGTTGGTAAAGTACAGAAATCAGATCTCTCATGTGCACCAGTAGAAATTAGGCAGGTGCACTACTACTCTCAAATATTATAAAAATTATACACCTGAGTAGCAATAAATCTGAATATATCATGTTCAGGTTGCAAAAGTAAAAGTTGTTAATTACAGGCTAATATGACCCTAACACCAAGGAGTGGAATACCACCAGCCATTGGACAACAGGATATGAAAAATGAGATACAATCTGTAATTGATCTTAGAAAGGTTAGCCTACTGTTTCATCCATCTTATTTATCACCTTTATCAATGCTCTCATCCACAATGCTGTCCACACTAGAGGGGTGAAAATACTATGTTATTATTCTGCTTTATAAACCTATGACCTTTGTGTTCACACATCTCTACTTTTGACCTGGCTACTCAGGGTTCATTAAAGATATGTGTACCCACCTTAACCTTACAAGACCACAAGACCAGCGCTAACAGCTCACACAACACAAAACTAGCACACTGGGGGCAGTGCTGCTCAAAACATCAGGAGGCCCACAGCAGCTTCCTGACAGCTTTTTCCCTTTTCTATCCATCATGTCGTTGACAGTCTCCTCATCTTGTCTCTTCTCTCTCTTCTCCAATCCCTCCCACTGTTTTAGGATACTCAGTCTGAAATGCAAATCCTGTTTTTCTTTGAAAATGTTAAACGGGAGGCGCCTTGCTAAAAGATTCATGATTGCCCAAATTGGCCTGGTTAATAATTCAGAGCTGGCTAAGGGGCCGGGTCGGATGGGATGGGCTAGGTAGGGTTGGGCCGAGCCGGGTGTGGTGTGGGTGTGTGTGTGGGACTTGTGAAAGAGAAGTGCCTGCGCAAGCAGCCTACATGAGGGCCCAGTGAGACAAAAGAAAGAGGAGACTTTGTGTATTGTCAGTAGTGTACTATTTTATATTTTCAAGGGCTAGGAATGGCAGTATAATTAACTGTCATGGGGACTGCTTATCCAAGGGGCCTGACAGAGCTACAGTAAACCTACTCACTTGCATGTGTGTGCACACACACATACACACGCAAACGCACACCTAAGGGAAATGCCAAGCTAATGTGGAGCTGCTGCATGAACACAGACTCATGTGAATATGCCTCAGTGCTCCCATGTTTACCCCTGACTTGGCTTTGCCTTTTGTCCCTGGAGTGACTCTAACACTTCCGTTCAGAAACCCATTTTTACCACATTTAAATGGTAGACTAAACTATCTATATGCTTGGTAGTGGCACGCAACATTGCATAAGACTAATAATAATAACATGAATAAACATGACTATCTTAACTTTTCATGATGTGTTTTCATGTTAAAGAAGAATGAAAACCCTTTTTAAATTATATTCCCGGTAAACACCAGTGAGTTTTTGACATCCTACAGGGCAGAGCTTCTCAGTAACAATGGGTGACACACTTATTCATGTTCTATGTTATTGATCTTAGATACATTCATTTGGGTTGGTTCATTTCCATGTGTTTCCTGAATGCCAATAACACATTTAAAATAAACAATAGAACACACAATAGTAGCCTTATGTCTTTAAACACAAATAGTGGAGAGCAATTGCATAAAAGTAATATGAAACTTTGGGAAAAGTTTGGGAATAGCAAAGCACTGCTGTGGTTACCTGTGGTCCCACAGCCTCTAGCCTTATGCCTATGGCCAAGCCACAGCCATTGGTGCAATTGTACTAACCCCACCCTCACTTGTGCCCCATTGGTTAATACTTCTGTGTGGGCACCAGGCGAATATGGCACACAGCTTTCACTGCTGCCCCTATCCCAGCCTGTCTAGCCCCTGCAAACCAATTAAAGCTCAAATGAAGCTGAACTAAGTTGGCATTTCCCTGGGACAGCAGATGGCCTATGTGTGAATGCCTGCCTAGGGATCTCCACTCTTGCTGTGACAGCGCCTCCAAC
This sequence comes from Tenualosa thibaudeaui, assembly GCA_027481765.1. Lineage (NCBI taxonomy): Eukaryota > Metazoa > Chordata > Actinopteri > Clupeiformes > Clupeidae > Tenualosa > Tenualosa thibaudeaui. The sequence goes on along the minus strand of JAIFZK010000020.1, from coordinate 5,432,901 downwards.
ACAAGGTCAAAGTTTTTACAGCCCAGAAAGCTGTCTATTTAGCCCTCAGTACATGGCATTCAAATGGTTGAAAACATTGCAGTTAAGTGATGCCCCCCTCCTCAAACTGTTGCCTGGTGCGAGAGAGATGTTGATCATACACACACAGAGCAACAGAAATGGCAGGAACAGACGGCCACCGGTTTGAGGGGGGGTTCAAACAATACGACCAAAAAACAGCCAGATGGGGAGACGTGCTATCCCAGCTTGCCCACTGCACTGCACCAGGCACACAACCCTGATGCAGACTTTCTCCAGTCCAAATGGGACATGGGGCTGAGATGGAGGGGAACACTGCAGCCTGACACCACACACAAAATTATTCTTTAAAACACACCTCTGAGAGGAGAGGGGGAGCAGGT
>JAIFZK010000020.1:5390000-5427500 GCA_027481765.1 Tenualosa thibaudeaui | reverse complement strand
GTGCCATATATTAGCCGCCAATACTATAAATCTCTCTAAGTGACTGTAAAAAAGTTAATGAAATATGCCATTCACCATCACAGATTATTAATTCTTTTTTACTCTGTGAATTATTTCCCAAAACAATTCTTCTGTTTTCATAAACAATTCATTTCAGTTAAACATTTTGTTTTCTTTTGTGAAAAACTCTTAAATGTCTTTATATGTCACTGTCAACACCATGTGCTCATTGGGATTCAGTATAATTAGCTCAACTTACCACCACTTAATTAAGCCAATTAACAGAAAAATCCCAAGTTGGAGACACTAAGAGAGTCAAAATTGTTTACACATCAGAGCCTCATGAAATACCAAACCAAAAAAGGGATACTGAGGAAAAATAAATGTGTGTTTTTTCTGTTTCTGCTTGTACTAGTTGTTTTCCTTACTAATTTATGCTGTTACTGTAAACGCACAGAAATAATAAATTGCGTGTGTATATGGGCAATTCCACTCCATGGTATGGTATGATGTGAATGATCATTACATAAAATTTTAGCAGTTACTCTTCTCGGTTGTAGAACTAATTTTATGAAACTTTTCACATAATAATTCACATCATACAAATACCATGGCATTTTGTTTCCGTTATGGACGTGACAGTTTGTGTGGAATTTCCCATATGTGATAATTACCATTCTATATCAATGCTCTTTTGAATGGTAGCTATAACAGCCATAGTAAACGCCAATTGGAACAATGGAATCAGCTGTTATTAGCTATAACCACTGTTGAAAAGAACTGAACAGGTCTCTTTATTACTGAGCTGCAAGCTTTTCTGTGTTTTACATTGATGTCTACTCCTTACATGCATTAATTGCTACCAGGTGATAAGCAGAACAACAGCCTTCGAGGTATGCTGTTACACAGAATTAATGAACTTGGCAGAGGATAATTGCCATCATAAACTGAAGAATTGTTTGCTTAGTAGTCTTTTGATTTGATTTAAAAAAATGTGAGTTTTTGTTTAAATTTGTTGTTTTTTTGTGTGTTTTTTTCTAATGCAGGACAAATCTTTGCAGTTTTGCAGCTGGTATCTAGCCATTGGTGAGGCTGTGGCATAACACATAAATGGAAATGTCTACAGCATTAGATGTCCATCCAGTAGGTTTTCTTCCCTGGCAACCTCCATCTCACTCACCACCCCCCACCCACACCACCCTCAATGGTGTCACATGTGCGCAACGCTTGCCCTCACAGTGAAGGAGAGAAATGCAAATGACAAGCATACAAAATCTTAATAGTGGGAGCTTATCCAATATGTTAGATAATGCAGGCCAAGGAACCGACCAAAAAGATGGAGAAAAGAGAGTAAGAAAGGGAAAGAGAGAGCGAGAGAGAGAACAGGAGCAGTATGCATTTCCAAGGTTCTAATGAAACAATATATCACCTCTACCGCCTACAGTCAGGGACTCAAGTGAACGCTCGCTCATGCTCAAGTTTTTCACAGGCAGTCGTGGGAGACATTATTCACAGAGAGCAAATTCGTATCTGCGATTTACTAAAATACAGCAGGAGGAGGGTGGCAAGAGAAGGAAAGGCAAGGTAGAGAGAGGAGAGAAAGGGAGAAAGAGAGAGAGGGGGGAGATAGAGAGAGGACAAAGGAAGGTAAAGGAGAAAGAGAGTAAAATAATGAGAGATAGAAAGCGAGCTGTAGATCAGGAGTGTATGAGAGAGAATTGAGTGAAAAACAAAGAGAAAGTAAAGAGTATATCATGAAGACAGATAGTGGGAGATTGAGAATGGAATGAAGAAAGCGTAGCACAGAGAGGCGAGAGGGTGGAAAGAAAGGACAGTGAGAGAAAGAGAGGGAGAGAAACATGTTGCGCGGGCCGCAGCTAGGCAGGAGGTGTTACGCGGGACAGACGTGCCACACAGATTTGAGAGGGCTGGTGTGAGGAGAGCCCTGGGCAGAAATAGACCAGGGAAAAACAGGCAGGAATAAAAAGCCACCACAAGGAGCTCAGAAAGCAGCAACAATGGGATCATTTATAATACATGTCAAAAACTAGGTTGAAGAACTAGCAGTCCATACTGTATGTTGACTTATAGATGCATTCATGGAAACACAAAAAGGTGAAACATAAAAAGCCGACAATATTTTGTATGCATATTTGTGTGTGTGTGTGTGTGTGCCTCTGTTGACAATATGGTAGGATTCGTGCAAACATTCCACCATTTTGTCTTTTGGACACAGGCTCGTTTTGGGATCCCAAAGGTGGAACCATTCTCATCTCCAGCTGGGTTGGATTTATTGCTTACGGTTGACCAGTGAACAAACAAGCACACTTTCAACCACACGCTCGTTGTCATTTACGGGCCCTTAAAAGTGACACAGAGGCAGACTGCTTGGTGTGGATGGCAACAATGGAGGTATAAGGAAAGGGATTTGGGCCATGCTACGAGTGCTGTTAGCGTGACATTTATGTCAGACCTCTGAACTTTATCAGTACCGAAAACAAAGAGGCCATGCAGGGAAGTCATTTATCAAAGGCTACAGGCGCCAACAGCAAACACCCACACAGACACTCTCTCAATGGAGGCACCAAAGAGAAACACTAACAATATTATAAAGAAAGCCCACAGGTCATAAATAAATATGGAAGAAAATGAAACACCAGCAAAAGAATGAGAAAAATGTTTGCATTTTGTTTTTGAGCTTATTAGAAAACAACAATAGGGTGAACTATAAATACAAGAAAAAAAAAAAACACTTTTTGTTGTTCTATTTTCTTGTGCTCAAAATGTATCTTCCATCTTAAGATGTTATACCTACCAGCTCACGCAAGCACATATACACACACACACACATATATTCCTGACTGCATGTCATGGTCTGTTATGTGATCTTATTTACATCAATGCCATCGCTGCTAGACTGAAGACTCGTCTGGACAGGTCGATTTCACACCTGTATAGTCTCAACCAGGAGCACTCCAGGACTGTCAATCTCCTCAATCTCACTTCCTGACGTCTCCTACATCATGCTGACAAAAAAAACAAAAAAACAATTAAAATACTTGCAGTAGGATGGAGGTGTGGCACAGACAGTAAAATCATGACCATATATGGAGTTCCAAGTTACCCTGGAGATGCAGGTTTGTATCTTATTCTCAATCTGTCTGTCACTCACTTTGTGTCATTCTTTACTGTTTCATCCACATAACATATAACACTCACAAGCTCTTAAAATAAGGTACATTTCTGTACAAATTTATTAAGTTATTTATAAGCTGCTACATGCAAATACCGCAGGACAGTGAAAAAAAAATTAATATCACCAATATAGTACAATATAATAACAATTAAATGCACCACATTTACCACAATCTACATATTATAAAGCTGAATCAGATCATGGTGTTATCAATGGTTTCAGTCATTTTTGTTATCAATTCCAAATCATTTTTGAAGCCTAAATATAGAAATTTCAAATCATGAATCGCTAGTGACTCTAGTGAATTAAAACTGTAAAAGCAAACATAGTGGAAGAACCATCAAAAAATCCTGTTTCCTTAGCTTACTGTTTAGCCCTGTGTTTTGGCCTGCATCAGTGATTAACCACAGTCAACTGCACAGTCTTAGTGATCTAGCTGGCCTGTTTACCTTGTGTGACTTCACTTTCCTCATCTACAATTAACAAAGATAATTAAGCAGCTAGTCAGTCAATCGAAACTTATAAATGGTACCAAGGCTGTAGCCTAGACTGATTGTGTAACAAATGACTCATTTGGTCTCTAATCAGTTCCGGTCACCATCCAAATGAGCTTGTTGTTGCTGCTGCTGCTGTTGTTGTTGCTGTTGTTTTTTGTCTCCATGAGGACATGGCTCTGCACGGTGGAAGGGGATCAGAGAAGACTAGGGATGGAAACGCTCCTAAAATGCTCGTCTTTTTTGGGTTTTAATTATGTCCGTTGGGCCACCCATTGCACAGTGTAATTTTAACAAATGCGCTGGTTGTCGGAACATGGTGCCCAGAGGGAGGGTTGTTTTTGTTTTGTGAGAGATAATGTGTTGTTTGTCATGCTTGTTGCATTTTTGGATACAAAAAAATAAACAGTTATTGCATATAATGCAAAATGTAGATTCTTTTGAACATAATCAGTAGTGACGGCACACAAAGAAGGGAGAAAAAAGTGTGACAACATCACACAAGACTCCAATTTCCACAGACAAAGAATTCAATACAAAGAAATAAAATAATTTTAAAATCTGACTGGTTGACATGTTGACATGAAGACTGACGTTGCTATCCGTTATATGTAGTTGGCCCATGGTTCTCCTATGGTTATTTGTTTTCCCATAAACCTTGTGTGTAAGTTTAGAGAACATTAGCTGTCACACTCACAAACATTCTCCTAACGTTTCAGGTACCAACCCATGTTCAAACCCCACAATGCATGCAACTTTTTTTCTGCTGACCAAAACATTAAACCAAACTAACATATCCTGGCAACCCTTCAGTGAACCACAACTACTTTCATGGAATTTTCCCTTAGCCAACAGAGATCCTTCCCAGAATGTTCCCGGAAACAAAAATTGTTTGTTGGGTCTTCTGTTTAGCTGTTTTGCTAAATGTATGTGACAATACTGCTGACATTCTCAGTGGATGAGGATAGGCTAGCATGGAAATCTCCCATGTGCTTAAGTCCAAAAAACAACAACAAAAGCAAACAAGCAATCCAAACAATCCTTTGATGTGTGGTTAATGGTAATTTTATTAATGGTATTTATTTGTTTTTCATAAGGCAGGTCACTGTGTAACCAGCAAGCAAATTCAATTCTGGGGCCATGTGAAAAATAGAAGTTTAATCAGAGCTTTCTGTACGAGATGTTCCTATTAGTGATAGATTTGGGATGCAATTTTACTGTGCCATTAACTTTTAACTTGAAGGGCCAACTTTAAAGGGCCAACTTTCAAAGTTTCTCTGCTTTTACTCTGCTTTTACTCGTTTCTCTGCTGTCCATGACACCAACACATGAAAATGTGTGAGTGTGTGTGTGTGCGGGGGTGTGTGTGTGTGTCAGTGTGTGCGTGTGTACGTGTGTGTAATATACAATTAATAAAATAAACATACAATATAACAAATAATGAAACAAAAATGTCTCAAAACAAATATGCTCTCTGTTTTTTCTTCCTGCACAGCCCTTTCTGGCCTCTCTCCTCTTCTATTGGCTTAGAGAGCGAACTTCCTCTCCTCTCCCCTCCTCTCTCCACACTGCCTAATGCCCTCTTCAGTGTAATGGCAGGATATAAAAGCCCACCTTCCACCTTACTTCCCCCCTTTACCATTCATTCTCATACAATTCTCTCTCTTCTCTTTCACTCCATCCCTCTTCTATTTCTCTCACTTCCCTTCCCTCTCTCTCCACTCCTTTTCTTTCTACACCTCATTCTGTCTCCACTTATTTTTTTAGTGCCACCTCTCTCTCCTCCCTTATTCTCACTCTAACTTTTCTCTCCTCTTTCCATGCTCTCTCTTTCTGTCAATTTGTTCTCCTCTCTCTCTCTCTCTCTCCTCTTCCTATGTTCTCTCTGACCTGCTGGAAGTGTTTCATCCCAGCCAGGAGAGCACACACGGGTGTGAAAGAGGACAGGAAACGACACCTGAATCACCCACACACAGACGAGTCATGCACACCTGAGACATATCTGCGCATACACACATACACACACACACAGACAAACACACACACACACACACAGACAAACACACGTACACATACACATCTCATATGATGCTGACAGACACAGGTAACATTTCAGGATTTGGTACACACACACACACACACTATATATAGATGTGCGTATGCGAATATGTGTGTGTGTGAGAGAGAAAGCATTAACAACTGGAAATATATTTCAATGTGGATACCTGGTCAGTCACTGCTAAATCTCATCACAAATTGAAATGGGGACAAACATGGTTTCCATGACAACCATTTCAATCTATGAAACATTAGATGGCTTTGAAACAATAACCCCTCGCCTTCATGCAGAAAAACACACATACCACATACACACACATACAGCACATACAAGCACTGACACATTCTCTCATACACACACACACACACACATACACACACAGCTGCTAATGTTAGTCTGCCCTGTAATGATCGCCCTGTGAGCAGCACCATCAATCAGGATGGAGTGTTGATGAGAGAGGAAGTGGTGGAGACTAATAACCACAGTAGCTCAAACACAGCAACCCACACGCACACACACACTCACATGACAGAACTTCAACAACTCAAAAACGGACAAACATCTCACAGAGGACCTGCAGTCACTTTTTCACAACACAGCATCCCAGAGCATCACATCTGAACACGCACACGACACAAAAAAGAATAATGTCCTGACATGCCACACCAATTTTTGTGTTCATAACATTTATATGCCTGTACTTAATGTGATTTTAATTTCATTTAATTTTCTTTTTACTGTAATATTTATGAACAGGTGCTACTCCAGGCACTATTGTTAATTTGGGTGCTAAATGCTATCTAGGTAGACAGCTCTGTAAGACAACAGTGTAAGACAACAGAGAAAATCCTACAATTGCACAACTATTGCACAAAGAATAGGAAAAGAATATAATTTTTTTTTAAAAAGCACACTGCCAGGCACAGACTAAACACAACCAGCAAGGGGTTTTATTTACAAATAAGCCAAACAAAATGCAAATCAGGTCAACGTCAGCTAAAGATAGCTGAGGACTAAAGGTGTAACTATAACGCCCAGAAGTTTAAGGTAGAACTAAAACACAAGAAGGTAACATAAATGAACAATGCACAAACTACAGCACATGGTGTAACGAGGGATTAAACCATACCAAAATAAGACAGTCCAGGGACGAAGAGTGCAAGGCACAAAGACTTCGCGGGAAACAAGGAACAACACGGCTGACTCGGAACTGATCCAGGGGGGGGATTGACGTGGCCAGACAATAAGAGACCCGGGAGTGTTGCTTAACTACTGTGGAGACCAGGTGAAGCAGAAGGTGCGTAGAAACCTCCCAATTTCCTGGATCTTCCGCTCCGTTTGACCGTTGGCTTGGGGGTGGTATCCCGAGGTGAGGGTAACGGCCACACCTAGGTGTCCCAGGAAAGCCCGCCAGAACCTGGAGATGAACTGGGGACCTCTATCTGATACAATATCCTCGGGTATGCCAAAGTGACGGATCACATGTGTGAAGACTGCCTCAGCAGTCTCGGTAGCTGAGGGAACAGACTTCAAGGGGATTAGTTTACATGACTTTGAAAAACTATCTACTACAACTAGGATACAGGTATGATGATTGGAACTGATCGGGAGATCAGTAATATAGTCTATACCAAGGTGTGACCAGGGCCTCTGGGGTACTGGAAGTGGTAGGAGTTTACCTGCTGGCAGCTGCCTGGGGGTCTTTGCCATCGTACACTCTGCACACCCAGCCACATACCTCTGGGTCACGGGCATATCACGGGTCATTCCAGGCCACCAGTACCGGTTGATGATGAGTGTGAGGGTCTGGCTGGCTCCCGGGTGACCAGTGCCTAGCACAGTATGGAGAGTTTCCAGCACCTCCTGGCAGAGTCTGGTGGGCATGTACAGCTGGTGGGCCGGGGTCTCAGGTGGGGCAGGTTCCTGGGTGGTGGCCTGGGAAATCCGGTCGTCCAGGGTCCACTGGATGGGGCTGACAATGAGACGGTTAGGCAGGATGGGTTTGATGGACTTCAGAGTATCGGCATCACCATGGACTCTGGACAGAGCATCGGCCACCATGTTCTTGGAACCCAGACTGTAAGACAAGGTGAAATTAAATCTGGTAAAGAACAGTGCCCACCGGGCCTGACAGGGATTGAGCCTCTTGGCCTCCCGGTGATAGGCTAAGTTCTTGTGGTCCGTGAGGACTCTGAAAGGGTGCTGGGCTCTCTCCAACCAGTGACACCACTCCTTCAGAGCAAGCTTCAATGTGATAACCTGGGAACTGGACCTGGTTCGTATGGAAAGTACGCTTTTCTGCCTTCAGGAATAAGTGATGTTCACGCAGCGTACGGAGTACCAGGGACACATGATAGCGATGTTCAGCCTCATTCCAGGAGTAGATAAGGATGTCATCTATGTACACCAAATAAAACGATGCAGGTACTCCCGGAACACCTCATTCATGTAAGCCTGAAATACGGAGGGGGCATTGGCTAGTCCATAGGGCATCACCCTGTATTCATAGTGCCCACTGGGTGTAATAAAGGCGGTCTTCCACTCGTCCCCCTCACATATCCGAATGAGGCTGTAGGCACTCTGCAAATCCAGCTTCGTGAATGTCACGGCTCCATGAAGCTGTTCCAGAGCGGCTGGGACCAGGGGATGAGGGTGACGGAATTTCATGGTGATCTTATTCAGTGCACGGTAGTCGATGCAGGGTCGGTGTGGGGGAAGTTGTGCTGCACAAGTGGAGCAAAAAACATCCGAATAGTGACTGTATTCGTGGGGTATTGTAGTACTGTGTGCGGAATGTGGACTCTCTACCGAGGTGGTTCTCAACACCAGTGCGGAGTGATCACGCAGGGACCTAGGGACAGGAAGACAAGACAGACACTTAGAGAAACATTCATCTCCCCATTTCAGAATTTCCCCTGTGGCCCAATTAACAGCTGGGGCATGCTGTACAAGCCACGGATGTCAGCAGATAGACCCAGCTCTGAAGTTCCCCGCTGACCCGGAGTCGAGGCGGGCCCGAGCTGTGAGGGAGACACCAGTGAGGTTTACTGGCAATAACAATGGAGACAATACAAATGGCTGTAAACTGACTGGACTAACCAGGACGCGAGGTGGACGAACAGGGCATGTGCAGATGAGGTGACCCATAGCACCACAATAAAGACAAAACCTTGTTCCATCCACCTGCGTCGCTCAGTGGAACTTAGCCTGACGGTGTCTATCTGCATGGGGGTCTCCGGGCTGAAGATCTCAGGTGGAGAGTCAAGGGTAACTGGTCGGGAGGCTCGCATGGGTCACTGGGTTCTGTCAGACACATCCCTCTCTGCGGTGCGACACCCGGATGTCGAGCTGAATAAAGCGTGCAAGATCCAGAGAATTATCGTAGGCGGCCAGGTATAGACGTAGAGCAGGTTCCCAGGCGGAAGGTGGTGATGAGTACAGGCTCGTTCCACCCACTGGCAGCGGCAAGGGTCCTGAAGCATAGGGCGTAATTGGTGATACTACTCTTTCCCTGTCTTAGGCGGTGCAGCTGTTCTTGTACGGATGAGTCACCTACAGGGGCCTGGAAAACCTCCCTGAAATGCTTAACGAAGCCATCTACCGATTGCGTTGTTGGTCCAGCCTGCTGCCGTACAATCAACAAACCAATCAATCAACCAGTCAGTCAAAGAATGTAACTCCCACATTACATTTCAGCTGCATTAACATCTGCAAAGAGCAAACACTTGTACACACACACATACACACTCACACACACACACACACACACAATACAGAAATATATACACATACCATGTTTGTTTTTTTCATCGAGTATGTGTTTGCGTGTGTTTGTGTGTGTGTGTGTGTGTGTGTGTGTGTTGTGTATGTGTTTGTGAGTACTGTGTGTGTACATACCCCCTATGTACTGTTGTGTTTCTGAAAGCTTTTAGTAATTTGTTATGTGAGGCAGCAGGTCTGCTGAAACACACAAGCATCTAAAAGAAATCTATGTTCCATTATCTTTCTCTTCCAAAAGGTTTCCCTGACAGTCACTGGTCTATTCCAGAAAAAAAAAATCCAATTTGGCGAAGGAAGACAAATGTCAAAATAAATCCAGCTCCAACATGGACAGAGAGCATCTCACAGAGGACAGAGTCACTCTTCATCCTCAACCCAGCCTCCTCTTCCTCTCACACCACACAGATCCTGTGTGTGGAACAACAAAAACAAGTCCAAGGGCTATGTGGGTTTATAACACAGCAGTCTATGTTGAAATGTTATCTAGTAAAAGCAGTGTTTGGTGCCCATCTCTTATTGTGAGCCATTCCTTTCGTGGTGTAATTTGGGGGTTAAATAACTTTGGGTTGCTATGCAAAATATCTCCTTGATAGAGTAAAGTCATGTGTATGTATGCTATCTTCTTGGAATTGTAAAATCTGGTTGCTGATACAATCTCCCATTGGTGCAGTAAAATTGGGTTCATGTATACTACCTCAATGAAATGTAAAATCTGGGTGATATAAGCTGTTTCGGTTCAGTAAAATCTTGCACATTACCTCCTAGGTACAATAACATCTGGTTGTTTGACAGTAGGCTTCATAATTGCAAGAATTTTGAGAATGGCGAGAGTGTATTTGAAACATTGTGTAACCTAAAGTATTTCTTGGTTAGTTTGTTAGGTACGTAATAAATTGAGTTAAAGTGACTGCCCCTTGGAAGATATCAGCTGTACCATCACCCTTGCACTACATTTGATCTCTCAAGGGCTCGGAGGGTGAAATAACTGACAACGTCTCGTTGTTTTCACTACAGTGTGTCAGGCCCAAGGACAAGGTGTACTGACACTGAAGATAATCTCAAGGGTCAGACTGTATCCAATCTGCAGGCGTGTGGGAAGATACTGGATCAGCAATCAACAAAGTTTTCCTGCTATTGGATATGCAGCAGGTGGAATGGCTACAGGAGACTCCACTGGATTTTATCTCCCTGAGCGATTTACTCTGCCTTAAAAAACATGGCTTGCATTTACTGAGCATTTGAACCCTACAAACAGCTTCAAGGTCAACGCAACACAGACTAACAGTCCCTCTGTAAAGGGAGGGCTTCTCTCTTTCCCTCCCTTGTTTATTGTGTGTTGCTATGTTAGTGTGTGTGTGTGTGTGTGTGTGTGTGTGTGTGTGTAAGAGAGAGAGAGAATGAGAGAAATAAAGACTGTATGAAGCTTAACTGTACCTCTTTGAAGCCATCTCAGTAGTTGTGGCTCTTGGGAGATATCAGTGATATTAAGATTGTTTGTTTTATTTAACTACAGTAAGTATTATTTATATCAAAGAATGATCTAATGGTTTACATCTAAAAAAAGACTGTAATAGGGTGGGAGACAACAATAAAAAAAGACCAAAAGGACTCTGGATGTTTTATCATTAAAGTTGATGTCTGAATAAAGGGAACAGGGAACAAACACAAAGTGACGCAAGTGGCTTTGATATGCAGGGACAATGTTAGCTCAAATGCAGTAATTACAAGCACTACAGAACTGCTAAGGAATTTTCCCAAAGCGTCAGTCATGAATTGCCTTCCAGCTGTCAACCAGAGGCAGCGGCTATCAGACAAGGCCCGACTTCATGCCGCTGGTGGTCTGCATGGCAATTCAGTTTCTTGAACAGGAAGAATTCAACATATAATCAGTTAGACTCAAGGCCATTTGCACATTGAGTGAGTATTTGTCATCCAAAATTGACAAGCTATCAAAACATAAAAACACTTCTCACATTATATCAATCATATGTGCACAATGACAGATTTTTGTCCGATTTTAATAAAACATTCAACATTTTCGGCATTTCCCCCTTTGTATCCTGTCATTAAATGAGGTTTCTAACATCAGCCTTCTGCATTGGAAAGGTAGGCCTAGAAAAACACTGGGATATTACGGACTTTCGTGAGCAAAGGCCTTCACTCTTTTTCAGCTTTTCCACCTGCAATTGCCCACTGTTGAGTAAAGCTGCAAAACTGTGGGAGCTGCAAAACTGTGGGGGCTGCAAATAGTAATATATATGTGTGTGTGTGTGTGTGTGTGTGTGTGTGTGTGTGTGTCTCCTGGATCACCTCCACCCAGATCAAAGGTTATCTACCTCTACTGGAGTGCCTGATGAATCAATGAGAGGGACTCAGCTGGGGCAGGAAGCCCCGACGGGCCTTTGGAATTAATTACTCAGGAGAGAAAAGGGGAGGGTGAGGGAGACCAGGTGCTTTTATTAATTCTGTTATCCACATTCAGGTATGTATTGATTTAATGTGTGTGTGTGTGTGTGTGTGTGTACATGCACGTGTTTGTGCCAGCTGATATGCAGTGCAGTGCAGTGTGTGTGTGTATGTGTCTGTGTGTGTGTGTGTGTGTGTGTGTGTGTGAGTGTATCATGAACATTTAGCAGGCAGCCTAGAATTGTATGTCTTTGTTTATTCTTGTTTTTTGTGTTTTGAATATGTGGTTGTGCAAGTGTGTGTGTGTGTGTGTATGCATGCTGGAGGTTCTCCTAAAGAGAGTGTGAAAGGAGACTTTCATTATTCATCAGTTCTCCCTGGGAGCTGCAGCTTAGGATGGCTCATCTGATCACCCCTGAGCTCAGCCGCCTGTCAGGACCGCACGGCCAACCCTTATCAGCCCAGCTGTCGCCTACACTCCGACACTATGTGTGTGTGTGTGTCTGTATCAGTGTATGTGTGTGTGTGTCAGTGTATATATATATGTGTGTGTGTGTGTGTGTGTGTCTGAGTGTACATGTGTCATTTGGGCATAGGCTCAAGGTATTAGTGCGTGTATGCATGTCAGTGTAGGATGTGGGTATACTTGTGTGTGTGTGTGTGTGTGTGTGTGTGTGTGTGTGTGTGTGTGTTTCCATGTGTCATTTGGGCACAGGCTCAAGGTATTAGTGTCTGTGTATGCATGTCTGTGTGGGCTGTGAATATACCTGTTAATGTGTGTGTATGTCTGTGTTTGTGTAAGTGTCACTGTCAGATCATCTTTGTTAGGCTTTAGAACCTGAATCATGCTCAGCTAATACCTAATCTAATTCTTCAACTTGTAATATCTGATTTCATCTGATTTATGATTCATCTATTTTGAGCTAATTTTGGGTAATAATAATCTGCCTTGCCTCTTCTCTACCTTGCTCCACCACACATTACTATGAGTCAGTGATACAGTATATGGATATAGATGATATGGTTGAATATCCATACAATGTAGTTTGCATTTCTCACTGAATGCTTTTATATGACATACTTATACATTGCGTCCATTCCAAATGCAAGGCTATATTCTTAAGTCCAGTCATTCCTTTCAAGCCACTTCCAGGTCAAGCCACTAAACCTCAAGTCTGAGTCCAGTCTCGAGTCCCCAGTGTTCAAGTCCAAGTCATTTAAAAAAAAAAAAATCAAGGCAAGTTCAAGTCCAAGGGCTTAGTTTTGATTACTATGATATTTTGTCTTTGTTTTTCTTTTTCATTAGGGAAAGACTTTAAATGAGAAAAATGAAGAGTCTGGTCCTAAACAATAGTATTGTTAATTAGTAGAACCACAAAATAAGAGTGTGTGAAAATAGTCAAGGACAGGAACAGTAGTTTAGCATGAACACCATGCAGAAAACAGGACCAATAATCAGACAAGGAAGAGGACCAGCCAAAACAATGTGTACTTATTTGCGTTATTTGCATTTATTTCTCAGCTGAAGCTGCTAACTACAGAACAACAGATGGAGCTAAAGCTATGTCTGCTGTTCACTGTTTGCAAGGCTAGTTTGTGAATAAATTAATTTGACTGATGTATTGTTGTTGTGTTACATAAACTTTACTGATGCAGATGGCAACTTTGCAAACTTTGGTCTTTGTAGTTGAGTGATATGCATGTTGCTAACATTAGGCTATGGCTAAGTTGCAGTAAATGCAATGCAATGAGTTTATGTGTAGCGATCTGTGGGTTTAGGAAAGCAGAAGTTTGGGGAAATAGACAAATATAGGAAAAGTCAATGGTATTGAGAAAAACAGGAGAAAATCCAAGTCCTTCCTCGAGTCAGATGCCACAAGTACATGAGTAAGCTAGTCCCAGTTCTATAGAATTAAGGAACATGTTCCTGGACTCGAGTACTCTAAGCCTGGCTGATTTCCAGGTGGCATCTGCACATGAGCTTGTCTGGTGATGTGAGAACGGAATTATAAGCTGTCAGAAAGTGACAGTGTCAGCATAAAGACACACTCATGCACACACACACACACACACACACAATTGGTCATCGTGGTTTAGTGTACTCATGCAACCTACTATAAAATGGAGGAGCAAACAAAGGCACCAGTATTACAGCTGTGAACTCTAATTCCACATCAACTTTAAACGCCACAAAATGCTGAATATATTCACCGCCTCCCCTTGACTGGGTGAGATGAACCATGTAGGCTTGGCATTACTGTACTATAAACATGCTGCCAGCCTGTCAATGGCATGGGCATGGGTGGGGCATGGGGGGAGTGTCAGGATGCTCAACCGTACATTGGTAAACAGTTGTAATGAGGCTATAGCTATGCTAGCTATGAAATTAACCCTGAACTGGCTAGAAACATGGACTGTTTATTAGTTAGATAGTTGGAAACTACTATAGCTACACAACTAATACTTATGCCTAATATCAATCTGGTTTACCATACTTCACAAATATAGATGTTCACCAAAAAAGAACGACCATTCTGAAACAAACGTCCTTCTTGGATTTTTCATCTTCAGTGCACTGAGCCCATGAACCATTAAATTAATTGCTATAAAATTGATATCTAACAACCTGCAAAAAAATACACCAGAATGCAGGAAATTACATCTAAGCACATTACAGATGCTTCCAATACCCTTGTATTGGTTGATCTACAAGTGTTCAAGCAGCCAATGGTTATGTTGTATAGGCTATTAGCCTACAACAGCAATGTGTTATCCACACCCCTGCCCATTTGATGATTTTTTTTCCCCCGCAAGCAAGCCTAATGCCCATCCTAGTACCAATTCTGTCATCTGCATGCAATTTTAGATGCTTTCAAGGAACCTTGACATTTACTTACATGTAGCTATGTAAAGTGAATTATTACATGGCTATAAGCATGCCTACATCAGGCATCTATTGCATCTCAGGGGAGCCAGGAATCTGGGAGATTCCACACATCATACAGCTTTGCATGCCCTCTAGTCCCACTTTCTTTCAGCACACTATATAGGCAGATATAAGAATACACAGGCTGTCTCAGGCAAATGTAATGACACACACACAGTAGCACACTAGCCCTACAGCATTTGTATCAATAGCCATATTTTGTGCTATTTCTACATTAGGAGTATAACTACCTGTAACTATCACTGAATACATTTATTATTTGCCTTAGGTGTGAGGGAGAAATAAAAATGTTTACATTCCAAATTGCTTGCTATCCAGAGGAGACATAACAATTCATGCATCCTAATATATTATTGAACAGTGTCATGAAATCCACCCTTTTTTTTACTGCATTGCACACAGCAGTACTTATCACTATGAGGTGGAATGAAATGGGTTTGTTTGAGCAGGCATAGGGTTCCCACACATAGCAAAGGTCAGTATTATCACACAGATTTCCTTCCCATGCTTGAGGAAACTTTGCCTATTGGATTGTGAGAGAGACAACATTGAAGGAGAGAGACAGAAAGAGAGAGAAAGAGTTGAACAAGAGAGAAAGTCAGAATGAAAGAAAGTGACTGTGTATGCATGTGAGAGAGATGAGCAGAGGAGAACACTAAAAGAGAGAGACAGGGAGAGAGGGAGAGAGAAATCAGAGAGTGGAAAAAAGATATTGCAACAACAACACAATTCATCATCCTGTTGGAGAAAGTTTAAGGCCTACCTCAAACTCCAGTGAAGCTCGAAAACCCCACATGAGTGAGCACTGTTTTTATAGGACGACTCAACACCTCCTCAGTACACTTAGCCATCATCATAAAATGCTTTACAAGATATGCAGACAAGCCTGGAGGCAGACCACTGGCTGATAGTTTGCTAAACCATGTTCTCTGCAGGACATTTATATAACCATGTCTAGACTCTAATGCACTTCTTACATCATCGTCATAATATTGTGATTCTGAGAACCTGTGTCTAGAAGATGTCATGATTATCAGAATTAGTCATTTGCTATTATGATTCAATGAATAATGAATATACTTATCCCATCAGATGGTTATGTGTAATTTTTGTATGACACAAAAAAACGTAAAAATAAAAATAGAGGAGGTCACATGTAATGTTGAATTTTTTTTCTCTTTCTTTCTCTTTTTTCTTCTTTCTCATACTGTGCTATCCATCCCATGTCACACCACATGATAAACTGGGGATGGGGGAGGGGTAATGAAGTGATTCACTGTGCAAATGTTTTTTAAAAAAAAGATGTCTGCAAAGGTGGTAAAACGTGGTAAGGAATTCTCGCGCACACATTAACACACACACACACACACATACACACTGTCCTGACATTTACTCATACACAAATAAGAAAGAAAGAGAGAAATTAGATTACCTGTCACCTGACGATGTTTTTTCTGGTTGCTAGTGGTTACATGGACTATCTGTTACCATGACATAGGCAGCATCATATCCCATGCTGCCTGTTTGAAACATACCTTCATACCCCCTGTGAGTGATGTGAGTGAACACTGAGACACCTGTGTGTGTGTGTGTGTGTGTGTGAGAGTGTGTTTATGGTGTCAGCTCTTTGAGAGATGTCCAGTTATGAAAATGATATAAATCTACTTCTCATTTTCTTGCACATAATCTCTATTCATCGAAGTCAATCAGTGAACAATAACAACAATAATAACAATCCCACTTTACAACTCTCTTCCTTAAAAAAAACATGGTGACCAGTGACACCTTGGACTGAGTGTTTTTTGTTTGTTTGTTTTGCTTCAGGAGTCATCACTGAGCAGTCTAGACTTGACTCATAATGTGTATTAGATATCAAATTTGCACTGGGAATATTATTGCTCTGACACTTTTTTTTGCACTATAGCAGGGTGCATTTCCTTGTTCCTTTTCCTGCTATCTATGCATCCATCCATCCATCCATCCATCCATACAAGCATTATGTGATACCACATGAGTGAGTGACACCACTGGAAATGATAAAGAGTAGCAGGTTCTACACAAGAGTCCATCTTGCGAAAAATTGTTGAAGAATTGCAGAGAGAAATCATTGTGGGTTTTGGACTCCTACCATATAAGAGGGCATCAAATAGCTTTGCCACATCAATTCCACTGCTACTCTAGCAGCAATAATGTTTTGAGCACTTCAACACACGCATGCAGGCACGCACGCACGCGCACACATACACACACAAGTGCAAAAACAGAAAACAAATGTACACAGAACACTCATACGGTTCCTCAGACACACACACACACACACAATCAAGTATAAAGATGTTCTATCTTTTTTTGTTGGGGGGGGGGGGGGGGCCCAATTAGCCACATAAAAAAGAACTCCTAAATCCCTCAAGCATTTGGTCGTCTTTGCTGATTCACATGCCTTACACCGTTCCTCACAGATGGGTTTTTTTGTAAATCTGGAAATGTTGACAGTCTGAAAAAGCAAACCTAAAAAGGAAATCAAATCCTCGATGATCCTATTTGAATGTTAATCTCATCACAAAAAACAGAGATGCAAGCAAATAATGTGATTAAGCAAGACTTTGATTTGAATTGGCATCTGACAAATTACTTTCAGCATGCATCCATACCTCAGAAGATAGCCTATATATGCAACAGCATATAGAATCCAATTAGGACAAAACAGTGTCCATGTCATGGAAGAAACAGATTTCGTTTGTAAACTTCACTCATGGTAGTGAATGTTACCTAGCTAACAATACCAGACCGTTTTCTGGACTGGATTTATGTCCCCTGCACCACATATGGCTAATCACTTGCAGGTGATGCAGTGTTAAGAGAAACTGGAGAGAGATGGAGGGGGAAAGAGAGAGAGAGAGAGAAAGAGAGAGATTTTACCAGTCACTCACCAAGACAGTGAGCAGGAGGTGTGTGTGTGTGTGGGGGGGGGGGGGGGTCATGCCTGTTTTCGTCATGATGATTGAGTACTAATGCCCCATGCTGTGAATTGCATTCTACTGCAGCTAAAAGATGTGGGTTTAAATCAGCCAGCAGTAGAAATAGACAGGAAATTCAGACTTCAGGCAAAGGGGCCCAACATTAAGAAGGGGAAAAGAAAAGAAAGACTGATGATCTTGGGGAACATGGAGTCATCAGCACAGATGTAGCATTATCAATTAGCTACAATATCCTTTTGTCCTTTCTATTGGAAGATGAAGGGGGTTGCAGCCCAGTGGAAAATAGATGGCTATTACCTTGTAGGGTGCCCAGCTTGTGATGACTGAGAGAGTGTGGCCCAGGGTTAGAGTTGGCTTAGGAGGAAGGAGGAGATGAAGTGGGGCTGGCTGAACCATGTTACTATGGAACACAGAGCATTCCCCTGCATTGTATGTGAAGAGAATTAACTAGGGCTGAGCTGGGATCCTATCACCGGGCACAATGAGAAACACATCAGGTCGCATGAGGGACACTTGGGAAAACCCTGTAGGCTTAAACTGATTTTTCTCTGCAGCTCAGTATAACCAAGAGGCCTATTTCCCCTTTGTTTTGTTTCCTTGAGATAGGGATCTGACCAAATACTGATGGGGGCAGGCTTATTGTATTTCGTTTCAAATTATGACGTGCCTTGCTCTGTCTGGTCTCTGCAAACATAATCAGAATCATTGGTCTGATGGGTTGTAGGTCTGTCCAGTAGTGTACTGAGGCATTGTGATCTACGTCTGTTGATTTCCTCTCAGGGCAGTGGGAGATAATCCCTGACAAAATTCACTTCTCAGATTGAGGTGGTCATGAAAACCAGTTTACTAGGAACCAGGTAGAGCTGCATGATTCTGGAAAAAATGTGAATCACGATTTTCTTAACAAGAACTGAGATCTGATTCTCTGCACATTTTTTTTTATTTATAAATTTAAATGCCTATTTAACTTTAGGCCCAGAATTATTTTTGCCCTAAAAACTGTTAGATGTCAAAATAGGTGAGTGATAGGCTACATTGCAGCCTTGGACGAGCATGCAGAACATTAATTCTCTTTAAGAAGTGCGTTGTCCACCAAGTCTTGTCCCACATCCGTGCACACTAGGATGTCATTATGAGATTTTAGATTTAGATTAGGGTATACATATTCACCATCAATTAGTAGCTTATCACCATATATATTAATAACATACCAGCCATTTGTTAGTCATTGCAAGTCGCTTATTAATACCTTATACTACATGAGCTTCTTCTATCTACAGTAAACCAATTTTCCAATATAAACTCCTAATTACTGCTTATTACAGTTAGTAAGCTAGTTGTTGTATGTGAATTATGAAATCCATATGCTTTCCTCAGTAAGGGGCATATAAGGTGGTAATACAACAGGAATAGTAATTCTCAATCAAAGAGATGTAATTAGGATTTATTTGGACACTAATATGCACTTCTAGATTTGGGTTTTGGTCCTATGAATAGACCATCTTTTCTAAATATTATTAAAGGAGAATAACTGTTCCTGTTGTACTACTGTCTACTGCCTACTATTGCCCCATACTAACCAAAGCATATTAAGGTCACAATTCATATACAACAAATATTTTACTCTCTATGAATAAGCAACTGATTTTGACTGGGTTACTATAAGAATATGGCTAGTAATGTGCGCTAGCTCACTAACACCTAAGGACTTTGTTTAAACTTGTATGTTATTGCAAATGAGCTTGACCTGGAAATGTTAATTATAACTGACACCAGTAATGATGTCTAGCAAGGTGACAATTTATTGAGACTGTAATTTACCATTGCTATTGCTAGTTTTGTTTTTAGCTAGCAATCAGACAGCAGGACAATTTTCTGGCTGCATGAGCTGAAATCAAGTTTGTTTTCTTCCATTCAATTAGCATAAACATTTTATTTATAGGCTAGTACTAATCACAATTTCCTGCTCATTGACTGTGTGTGTATGTGTGTGTGTGTGTTTACATGCCCTTAAGTATTAAGGCTTATCTCGATTTTGATCATATTCAGGATAAAGTGCTTGCATGAATGCAGAGAAATCAGGTTATTGATATCCCTGTTTACATGAAAAATACTAATATTCCACTGTTACTGATCATAACATTCTTCACAGTGTTATTACCCAGGATTCTAAAGAGCATCATTTTTGTCACTTATGAAGCATATCCGTCATAGCCGACTGAAGCAGACACTGCTGTTTCAAGGAGGTCATTTCTCTCTATCTCCAAAACTCTCTCGATTGACCAAAACTCTGCCCTGACATCTCTGCTGGACTGATTGAGTGACATTGCATCATAAAAGCTGTAAGGTGAAAAAATTTTAAAACCATGTTGAATGTTTAGCAGCAGCTTGACACTGCTTGCAACAATATGAAACATTGGCTCACACCACTGCAACTCCTCTCTAAAATGGTCTCATCTCATCGTGAATCTTCAGTCTGAATTGGCCTTAAGGGATGGCAATTTAATAGGGAAATAGATTAAAATCTCACAAATTCCCCATTCGGTTTCACAAAAGTCTGTCTACTACCAGTCTTCTAAAAAGGCGTGGCAGCTTCAAACCCAATGTCATATTGATACAGGAAGAATCTTCTTATGAATTTTGTTACACTAAATCACGTGACGGAAGTCAACATATGCTTGAGCAGCAACCCAAAATCTCTTGTGTGTGTGTGTCTGCATGAGTGTGTGTGTCTGAGAGACAGACAGAATGACTGAGAGTATATTGAGGGACACACAAACAATTCCACATGCAGAGACAACCCCTTCTTGGCTCTATTCAGTTAAAAGCACCTAGCTAATGGCCGTAACTGGCATACAGACTGTCTCAAGAATGCTTCACAGTAACTCTGTGCATGCAGCCCTCTTGCACAGTGGAAATTCTTTTAAAGAAAAAAGTAGAGCTATTTTCTGCTTTATTAGTCTTAATGGATCATTTTATTCCCTGAATGGACCCTCTTATTCCCATAATAAGACACTGAAATTCCAAGATCTTCTTGTGTTCCCAGTGATCCTGAAAAATGTGAATACACAAACAGACTCTTTCAGTGCTCTGCATCTACAACAGTCTAGTTCATAGGCATTTTCTCAGAGAGAAAAAAGATTGAATTCTGACCTTTTTTCCAATTAACCCTAATTGTCAACTTGTCATTGGTTGAGGTAGAAAGCAAAGACACTGCAATCCTTGCTGGTGCTCAAGAAACTCCAAGAGGACAAAATAATAGGAGTGTTTATTTGTGATGCAGCACGTAAAATAAAATACTGAAAAAAATTTGAGAAATGAGATCGTATGTAGGTCTAAATCGAGATTGTGTTTTTTCTTTCAACAATTTGTCATGCAGCCCTACTAGAGGGACACAGTTGCATTTGTGTACTCAAACTGCCAAATCAACCAGGGGCAAAAGGAGGATTGATAGATATCATACATACATACATACATACATACATACATACATACAGCAAATGCGCGTGCACGCACACACACACACACACACACACACACACACACAAAGTCTTTTAACAGGCACAAACAAAAGATTTTCATAAAGGCTCATGGCCACTAGACTAACTCAACAGTGGAAGCCTGACTGAAGTGGCTGTCTGCCTGGTGGCATGGCATAGAAACATAGGCTCAGTAGGCTGAGTGGATGTTTTAATGAGGTGCGCTGGCCAAAGCCTGAAGAACAGAGGACATCTGCATCATTGTCTGGCACTGTAGTGACTGTGGCACAGCTGGCATTAGCCAGTGCCAAGAGCATGGGTTCATGTCCCAGTGAGTGGATAAAGGGGCTTTTCTGCTCGGCAGGGCACTCATGGATTCAACAGAGTCGGCCCACTGAGCAAGGTGTAGTATCACTGTATCTGCTTTTTCTGACATATGGGCTTGTAATGAAATCCCTGCTAATGGTTTGATAAGTAATATTAATTCAGGTCTAGTCTAGACTATGTCATGGAAACACAGAACCAACCACTGTACCATGGAAGCACAATTTCAAATCTTTGCAAGAGCATATTATTTATAAAATAGGAGTAGGAGATTCGCCACTCAAACTAAGCAGCATAATTTTGCAAGAATGCACCAATGATGCACCAGTGTCAACCCCTGTGTCAGTGTCACATTGGTGATTCACTCAAATTCCCTATTTAGATTCAAATAGGACAGTGCCTGTTTGCAATCAGTAAAATATGCTCAAACCCAAACCTAGAGAAAATAAAATAAATAAATAAACAAAACAACAGAAAAGAAAGAGATTCAAAAAAGTGAGTAACATATCTGAGAAAAAATGTTATATAATGAGCCTTTGATCTTCTCACCCTGTGGCAAAAATGAGATCATCACACCTTAGAACATCTCTGGAGTGTAGGTGTATCTGAGCTGAGTAAAGGACTCAGGCGAGTAGGGGTTGGAGCCGTAAACATCACAATCTGAGATATCACACAGTGTTCCAGCTGGATAGCAAGTGCCAGGGAGTGGGTATAGAAGCAAGCTGATGTTCTCAAGGGCCTGTAAAGGCAGAGAACAATAGTGGAATCCATGGGTTCTGTTCTAACCTGTCCTGTCCTGAAATTCCTATTTGATGCAGTTTAAGTTTTGTTTAATAACCACAGAATCTCCACTAGAGAATCTAATCATTGGAGTGACTACAAAGCTGGTAAATTAACGTAAAAACATTGCTTGGTGTGCCTTTAAATTTCAGAACAAGGTAAGCAATAAGATCAAATCATATGCTTGAGCAGCAACCCAAAATCTCTTGGTGTGTGTGTGTGTCTGCGTGTGTGTGTGTCCGAGAGACAGGCAGAATGACTGAGAGTTTATTGAGGGACACACAAACAATTCCACATGCAGAGACAACCCCTTAGCTGTAAAACCATGAACAACACACACACACAGAAAGAGTGAGACACACACACAGATGTGCCTTTAATTACAACAACAAAATAAAATAATTTAAACAATTAAATAATACAAATAAAGAGTATCTTGAACATCAAAGTCTCTGAATATAGCCCAACACATCAGAGGTCATGCACAAAGTTTCCCTCACCAAAAGAGTTGAATGTTGAAAGGGAATGGAGAAAACAGTGGAAAGCCAGAAGCTCTGAGAGAGTGAACAAAAAACATTCTTGACTCAGGTTAAGTAAACCTCAGAATTTAGAGTTTTCTACAAACCTATACTAAATGATTGTAGAATGTCTGCTTTATATCTCATTTATGTGTATTTATGCTTTTGTCATAATTGTTTGTCATAATTATTACATTTATTACATTATGCATTCTTACATTTAGTTTTTCTTGTCTTGGACTCTGGCCATGTTCTGCCCCAGTTCCATTCTTTTCCTCCAATTTTTCTTTCCTCTCGGCCTCGCTCTGTTACCTTAAAACACCCTTTAATATCAGCCAATTACCATGATGTATTGCTTTCATCGACAGCGAGCGGAAACAGCCCTTTTGGGGGGAGAATTTGATCAGGGCTGGAGAACATTACTTCCTCGGCTGCCCACTTGTTTGATAAGGTGGAGCTGGGCGTAACCAAATCAAAGGAGGCAGAGGAGTGAGTGAGAAAGATTGAATGTCCTCATATCAAACACCGTGTACTCTCGCCACTTCAAAGGGCTGTGCAGACAGCGCGCCGAGCAGCCCAACAGAGGAGAGGCCAAGACCTCAGCAAACCTGCTCATATATCCTCAACACAACACCCATAACACCAACCCTCGCACTGGTGCCTCCAGACTAGGGGTCACTGAAGTTTATGCTAGTAAGTTTAATTACCTGTGACTATTAGTGATGCGCGGGTCGACCTAAAGCCCGCGGGTTGGGTGGAACGGGTTGTTTTTTAGGAGGAAAATTCAGTTTGGGTCAAAATCTCAATAATTTGACCTCTTTGTGTTATATGTATCAGTTAATTGTTTTTGTGTATGTTTGTGAGAAAAGGTTTTTCTTGTCTCTTCCCTGGTCTGTCTCATATGCACGCAGGCCACATGTCAGAGACTGCAGCATCTCCCACCCATACAGCCTCCTATCAATAATTTGTGTAGTAAATATAATAGCCTGCCATGCATTTCCTAACACTTATTCTGTATGCTATCTGTCTTTTACATACAGGGGCGTTGCTAGCTCGGGGATATAGCCCAAAAGTTAGAGTGCTTTTTTGGGGGGGTTCAACGGTTTCTCACACAAGACATTTTGAAAATCGGACTGATCAACATGCAATTTTAACGTAGTTTCAGAATGAAAGGAAAGGCCAATCGTCATGACTCACATCGGGGGCATGCCAAATAGTTTGATGTTTACAATAAAGATAAGAAAGTTAGGAAGTTAAAGTGCAGCACATACACTAGCAGCTAAAACGTGACATTAAAATAGCCTATAGCCTAATAAACACCTACACAATGTCAAGTGGAGCGGGGTGATTTCACTGTGGGTCTCCTGAATCTGTACAAACTACCAAGCCATCACTACAAGCACTGAATTTGCAACATTTTGCAACATCACAGAAATATGGTCACATCAGCCATTCTTGTGTTTTTCACTGGCAACGATGTTGCATTTGTGACTGCTGGTAATGCAACCACACAAAATTTTCCTCTATGGGGCTACTTTCATCATCATTTTTTTCTTTTTGACGGTACAGAGATCCGGGACTATAGCCTCGAATGGCCAGGTCTAACAACACGCCTGTTTACTACGAAGTGCAAATAAAAAAGTAAAACAGGGTATAATTAGGCAGTAGACTCAATTCCTCTCTCTCTCCCACTCACACAAGTTACCAGAGGAACTGAGTGATTATGGTCAACATATTTTTTAAAGAGCACTTATGGGATGGCCACTTTTTTGTGAGCTTGTATTATATGTATACAAACTTGACAAAAGAAAAAGCATAGCTCTCCATTTTTTTTCTCTTTAATTTGCACAGTCGAGCTTTGAAACTTCAGAGATCTTTTGCTCCGCTTCTCTCATCCATTACGTCAGAGGCCTCTATAAAGACATATTATGCACCCTGAATATCAATTGGCAGTGAACATTACTCTCAGACGGTCACAGTCTACGACTTAATCAGGCAATTAGGATTCTGTTTCTCGCAGGCCTTGGCCCACACTCCAAAGCAACCAGTGTCAGCATGCACAGATAGACAGGAATATGCACAGATGTACATACACAGCAAGACAGCACACACACACGCACAAACACTAGTATAATGATTTACTCACACAGTCTCTCATGGTCCAACACACACACACACACACACAGATGATGATGCACTTCTCTCGTCTTCGTCTTGGCCCTACATACACGCACACACACATACACACACTGCATAATGTAGTTGCCAACCATAATTTATTGCATTTCTTTCTGTGAAAGTGAAGTGTGGAGTTCAAAGTGGACTGGCATCCTCTGATGACCTTCTGATAGCATAATGCACAACACACACGCGCACACACACACACACACACACACACACATCAACTGGCACTAATTTGATTCAGTTGCTTCAAATCTCAGCTCATAAATCAACAGGGTTTTCAAAAGCAGTCCTCTTGTGTCCTAAGAAAATCTCTCAAAGAGTGTGTCACAGTCCATACAAGAATGATGCCAAGAAAAAATAATTTGAATTTTAGCTCAGTTGGCAAAGCATATAAAATGCGGATTGAAATAATTGTCAGATACTTGGACTCAAACGAACCACTCAGACACACAAACAGACACACACATACAAACTCACACACAGTCAGAAAACACTAGATGCCCTAGATGTCTTTTTAATATGAGTGATTTTCTCCTGGGCCTGTTGCAACTATGTATCAGTCCTTATTAGAATGGCACTTTTCAAGGACAGCTTTGCAGATTCACCATTGTCAGTCATTCATCTTTTTTTGCAAAGAAAACAAAAACTCACCCCCTCCACCTCACCCCCCAAAATAAATCAATGCTAATGGAACCAAAAGAATAGCCTCTAATGATTGTTGTCTCAGTGTGACAGCAAAAACAGCCTAGCATACATAATCAAATTTGGCTCGTTCCATAGACATGCAGGTCTAATTGGATCCTTTTGTTTTGTTGATTGAGAATTATAAACCCACTCCACTCTTTACTGTTGTCTGTAAGCGAACATGTGTGATGTGCCTGTAATTATCTACTGGTCATGCGTGCTTTATAATCATACTAAATGGAGTCATGGTTGGCCCTGCGTTCTGAATAGTCTATTATATATAGTGACCCCTGACATGTATTTACTTAGAGGGGAGTGGACATAATTGAGAGAGTTTCATGGAAGAGATTTACATTTTCACTGGCAATAGCTGGAGTTCACCCAGTGTCACGTCGATAGGGTGTCACAGATTGTTTCATTTCAGATTGATACATTGCCTCTCTCTTCACAGCTTGCTGTCAATCCTGTCCAACAGAGAGAGGAGGATGAGAAAATGTTAGAAAATGTGGGGAAATGTTAACATTGAAGAAGAAGGAAGAAACTTCTGTATCAGTATGCCTGCCCACTTGCATTTTCTCACATTTACCTGTTACATTACATTTTTGTGGCTATTTAACAGCTGAAGGCCATAGACTTCTCATTGAAACCAACTCAATCCATTAGTTTCAGAAGCAAGGCCAGAGAAATGCAAGTGCCTGACAATACATATTAAAACCAGACATCTTCGGGAGGTGAGGAAATTAAAGGAGTAAAAATCTGCCACCCGGTGAAAAAAAAAAAACTTTTGTGTCTGAGTGTGTGTGGCTGTGCCAGTGGAACATGACTAAGCACCACTGAAATGATCATTGCAAGTGATTAAAACACACACACACACACACACACACACACACACACACACAAAGATACTCAAACAACCAAACCCAAGACCTTATCTTTCTTCTCCCCAGGCTACGTTGCTTGTTTTCACAAGAGACATCTTGAGGAGATTAGGTAAATTCACAACTCTTAAACACACACACCACACACACCACACACACCACACACAGAGATATTTATGCACATGTCTATCCCAGTTTATGACGCTCTCAGAAGCCATGTTTAAGATATGATTATTTAGCGACAGTCTGTCGCTTTGCTGGTGGTAAAATTAATATTGCCTAGGGTGCCGGCACATTGCCAGCAATTGCTCTGCAATATATTGCCAAGCCATTTACATCATAAACACGAGAAGGGTGAGCTATTGTTTCACAACTCATTGATTTCCAGTCATTCTATTTTTCCTAATCTTGCTTGAGGAAACAAGCAAATTGGTTTATGACAAACTAAGTTCTACTGCAGGGAGAATGGAATCCTATGGAGACAAAGGAGTCAAAGAGAGAGGGGAAGAAATGACAGTTAAGTGCACTAAGAAACACGGATGAGTTACTAAATACATCTGGAAAATGGAACAAAACATGGAATGTACTGGACTAATTCTCAGTACAGGTAATCACACATGTTAAAGATCCCCTAGACTGTACAAAGAGCCTCATTTACTAAATTCATTTAAGCACATTATTGTGTTGTTGGCAGTAAATGGATTGCTTTTAGCAAACAGCTATGCATTTCCAGAGGTCATTTCTGTCCAATAATAGACCTTTAAAAAAATCCATCGCTTATTAACTGTGCTGGCTCAGTCAGTATAGACACCGATGTCTCACTTGAGACGAGCTTCTCTGATTCTTGCCGGTGTCGGAGACTGAGGCTGTCCATCCAGTCCAATACACTGTGTGCATTTCCTGAGTAGCTTCGTCAGCAGTCCTTTCCGAGCTGTGCACCTGTCTTTATTATCTTCACTATTACCTTGTGATGTGTTGGTCCTTACTGCTTCATCCCAGGTGGGCACAGGCTGTCAGAAGGAGTTTAGATCTCTTTGCCAAACATCTTTCAATATCTGAATGTCCCCAGCTCTCTGCTTTGTGCACTTGCTGAAGTGGGGAAAAAATACCAGTTTTGACTCTGAGGAAGATGCTGGGCATTAAAACAACTAGTCTAGTAGTCATTTGTGTCATTTGCACACATTATTGCACATTTGCAATAAAATGTTATAGAAATATTCTGAGTGCCGTTCCGTTCTTTTCCCTGGTTTATGCTACAGAAGTGACCCAGGACCTGTTACTTGGGTCAAAAAAGTTTCATTTTGCTATGCCCCATTCAGCTAACATTAGCTTGTTTGCATCAAATTTTCTGGTTCTTTTTCCTACAGACAGCATTAAGAGGCCTTGAACAGTAGGGCTATTGACTGATTCACACTGGATTTCTCCTTTAAACTTGCCCAAATTCTTCAGAAGTGGCGCAAATGTATAATAAACGTGAAATAAATAATTAAGTCAATAATAAATCCAGTTGTTTACGCCGTTTGAAGGAAAATATGTGCATGACGCAGATTGTTGGCATTAGTAAGGAAAGACCAATCCCTGGTGGCATTAATCAGGTTTTAATTGCAGTGAGCACCACAGCGAGAGTGAGTGTTATTCCTCAGTCCAGGAGATGGTAACAGTCATCGCAAGGCTGTCCAGTAAGACATTTCAATGACTCATCTTGCAATTATAGTTTTGTTTCTAATAGACACAAACAGCTGTAAGACAAACAATAGGGGGATTGTAATATAACACCAACATCTGATTAACTCCCTGTATAAAGAGAGACGTTGTGGAGGTACTACCAAGTAAAAAGGAAATGAAATCAGCTGTCTGACTACTAGATCACAAAGCATCACCTGAGGTCAAGCTGTAGCTTTGTAGCTCATCTGGGATGGGGTTGCTGGGGGCTGTCCTACTCAGGCATGGGTTTATGTGTGAGATGCATGTGTGTGTGTGTGTGTGTGTGTGTGTGAGGCCTCTAATGTCACATCAGGTGGTGATCACACACACACACAGGAGCTTATGTCTGGAGGGGTCTGAGACATCAGGTGCTTATCTTCTCCTGGACAGAGAAAGAGAGAGCGAGGGTCATCTACTGTCTGACTTCTGTCTGCTGTTTATCAGGTGTCTCCACCATAAACATGGTTTTCCTCCATGCCTGGTGGGCCAGCTCAGACAGTTATGTGATATACTAGATGACACGCTGCATGCCTCCAGCCTGCCACACTCCTCTCAAATGTGTGAATGTAGTGTTATATTGATTTATCATGTATTATTTATTGATTTGATTATACCATGCATCCACTGCATTTTGGATTAGATTTATTTTTCAAAATTAGATTATTTCTCATTCTTCAATTTTGTAGGTGCAGTATAGGATGTTGTCATGTAGGCTGCAGGGAAATCTAATCCAATTTAGCTTCACCCACATCTGCTTCCCCTTGAAAATGAAAGCACAAATAAAAACCCACATATATTTTCTTTGCATAGCAAGCCTCCTTTAGTGATATGGGGACCATGTCATCTAGCTAATCTAGATCTGTGTCAAATCACAGGTCACACTTTCAAATAAATTCAGTGATCTCCATAAGGAATCACCAGACCTAACTCCCAAAGAGTCTGTGTTGGAATCACAACCCTGTGTTATCTCTCCTGTTGTGTGTGTCAGGTGTGTGTGTGAGTGTGTGTGTGAGAGCGTGTGTGCGCGTGTGAGTGTGTGTGTTGTCATGAACACCTCAGCTCAGAGGGTTCATCGGGAGACTGACATCGTCGGGCAACGTTGAACATAATTAGCTGCAAAGGTTATTTTCAATTTTTTAATGAAATATCTAAATTGTATGCTTTCTTATGCTCTGTCTCTTGAACACTGGCCCATTGACTCTAATGTTACATGATCAGGACACAGGTTTAAACCAAAAATGGCAATGCTGCTTTGAGGCCGTTGGACTAGAGCAAGCATATCATTTAAATGTTTCATAAAAGAGTTCATGTAACCTTTGCAGGTATATGTCATCTTTTCCTACCTTGCATGCTTTCAAATGGGAATGTGTCCTACTGTTCCAGGTTCCACAAATACTGGTCAGCTCTATGTAGTTTACCTCTTAGTGTTAAACTCAGATAATTGATTATGAATAGTTCACAACTTGTATAGTAAAGTGACTTTTGAAGTATTTTTTTTTTAATATTTAAATGTGACATGATCAGGTAACAGGTTTAAACCAAAAGAAACAATGCTGCTTTGAAACCATTAGACTTTTACATTGATAAGTCATAGCCACTCTGTATTACATTTATAGTAACATTCAGCATCTACATATGAATCTGTGAAGCTGTGTGTGTGTGTGCGGTTGGCCACGCTAGTCTGGTTTATACAAGTTTCCATGACAAGATGTATCCATGCAGGCCAAATGGTTAAAATTCCTCTATGATTTTATCTGTAATTGATTACTGTAAATTATGAGCCCTTAAAATACAGTATTTCCTCTGATAAATAATAATATCAGTAGTAAAACAAAAAGTGTGATATGTGTGAGGTTCATTCCTTTAGCTGGCAGGACTTAGTTTTGGAGTTGAATATTTTTATATTATATTATTATTGTTCAACTAGAAAGATCTAGAGGCAGAAAGAACATTAGCCTAAATATTACATTTTTTTTTAAAAGTGGTGAAATTCATAAATTGAAAGTCTTTGGCGTAGGCCCCATCCTCGATCCAATTCAAAAGGTGGACCCTTGCAGATCCTGCCGGAACAGGATGGTGATGAAAGGTGAAGTCTATCCCTGCACAGGAGGGGAAGGAGGGGGTATCAAACAGGTGGGTATCAGCATCACGGCTCCTGAAAGCAGCAGTAAAGGTGCAAAAGCCAGCTGACTTCCATTTATGGCACAGTATAGTAGTAGATTAGACAAGATGAACTGTAGCTTAGAGCTTGCCTGGAGGGTAAGCAACATAAGGTCATTCACTTATTTGTTAACATGAGTTGTCTTTAAAACTGGTTTTGTTTTAATGAAGAATTCAGAGGATATCAGTGGCATCTAGTACATGCTGAATTTCCATATACAAGGTATGGAATATCTATATGTGTATGTGTGTGTGTGTGTGTGTGTGTGTGTGTGTGTGTGTGTCTGTCACTCTGAGTGTGTTTCTGTTGTTTTGGACAACCACATCATGATAATGTTCTTCCAACGCAACAACTTACATTCATCAGATCTTCCGTAACTGCCTGTCTTGTCCTAAGAGGCCATTACATTGATTTATGAGCAGGCCGCATCGCTAACAAAATAAGGCTGTTGTCACTTTTTTGTTCACTAATTTCAGATCACACTGGCTCTCTTGATGTCAGGTCCAGCATGGATAGGAAAGCAGGCGAGGGCATATGTCACTTCACTTTAATCTCAGTTCCAAACAAAAAGTCTGCTTGAACTATCCCATCCTTTGCAGTCACTCTGAAAACTAAAACAGGTATGCTTTCGTCTGAGCAACCTGAGTTTCCATAATTAGTTTCTACCATGTTAATTAATTCAGTCCCTTACTGCTGTGATTATTATATTCCAGAGGCTAGTTAGTGTGGAGTCTTTGCTAAGCTATCTCCATCCAGCTAAGCTTGGGTGTGATCATTTGCCAAGTCAGTCGGTGGATGAGAACCAGACCAATGCCTTTTATGTTTGTGCTCTAATATTTGTAGGCCTATGCATGAAACAGATACATGACAGCTGGCAGAAAGGTTATGATGGAGTGCATAGAGACCATTCGCAGATAGGTTTCACTCAGCCATCACTTCCCAAGAGCTTTGTTAAGTTGTCTCAACACGCAGTATATCTGACCAAAGATTCAAACACCTTTCAAGATACTGACTCCTTCCTGTTGGCTGAAAAGATGTCTATTTTAAGCAACGTAGAATTAGGTTGCAGCAATGGGAGCTTCCCTCCACACCCACAAATTCCCTATGGCAAAACAGATTTGTGCAGATATTAGCAATATATAGCGACAAGCCAAGCCGTGTTTGTCATTGGTCTTCACTCGACAGGGTATGGACATGCATTGATTGTAAATAGCCATTGGTCTTTCACTGGACAGGGTGTGGATATGCACTGATTGTAAATTGCCATTGGTTTTACACTAGACAGGGTGTGGACATGTATTGATTGTAAATTGATGATGAATTTCTGTGCTAGAAATGTAGTCTTTAATGCATGCTACAAATTCAATCTCTGGTGTACCACTGACAGAGATAAAGCTGTCAGGTATGTGAATGGTTGCAAAGACAGAACTTGCTGTCTTTCCTCATAAAACTCTGTATCAGTCTTGTTTTTTTCCCACTAACTTTGTGTTACCCTGACTGTATTCCACACCCAGGGTGCTACTGAAACCATTTGATCAGGTTGGGAACCATCACCAAGGGGGACTATGTCTCTCATATTGCTGGTGTACTCTGCCTCTGCCTCTTTGTCCATTCTTCTTAATCGGCCTTCAAGACAAAATCGCATCTGTGAATATAGTCTGTCCATCGAAGCGTTCCTTCTAGCATGCTTCCTTGTTTCCCATGCATTATTAGTTCAAGTAAATTATTGTCTGCATACAAGCAATTATACAGTGCAAGGAACTGTTAAAAAACTCATGCATGAACAAAATGACAATCTCCACTTTTCTGGTGACACAGTGGTTTTGGGTTATTAAATCTCTCTATATTCATAACCTTGTCAAACACTCTGGCTTGCATGGAGCGCACTTACTTCTAAACTTATTTGCAAATGATTGTGTGTGTGTGTGTGTGAAGAAGAAATTTTTTGGGTTGGGGGGGGGGGGGGGGGTACAGTGTAATTCTTTTGCTTCTTTTTCTCGACCCCTATATGAAAATCTGCATCTGTGTTTCAAAAGCCTTCCTCACCATTTGACTTCCTTTCTCTCAATCCACTTCTCCCTCGGTATAAAACTCAAGCCATAAGAGCCCATTAGGCCAGTAACCCGATACCTGGACACGCTACACCAGAAACAGTTCTTCTGGGAAACTAAGCTCCACTTATTGGATTCTGACTGCGTTATTCTGGTGGTTAAATGTCAGCCCCATTACTGCATAGTGCCTCTCTCTCTCTGTCTTTCTTTCTGCTTTCCCTCGTCTCTGTCTCTCTCTCTTCTCTCTCTCTCTTTCTCTCTCTCTCCAGCCTCTTAGCTGCATCAGAAGACACCAAGCAGCAGTGAAGCATAGGAGCTTATTGCCTGGAGCAGATCCCTGTGTTTGAACTTGGGGCCACTGCTCCACTGCTGGGAAATGAGTCAATCATGTATGCCATTATGTTGTCACAAACACTGTCTGCTGCTCAGCTTGGGATGCATTGTGGAGACAAGGCTGAGACAGAGACAGGGTCCACACTCCCAACACACACTAAAAAAAATTTATTTAAACATGCAAAAAAAAAGATTGAGAAATAACTAGTCTGTTTAGACAAGTCAGACAAGTAATTCTTTGTTGTCTGCAGGCATGGTTACCCCTTTTTACACGTGACGTGATGGAGGTGGGCTTCACTGGTGTTTTGTCTCCTCTCTGCAAATGCCATCAGAATAATTGGTCTGATTGGCTGTAGGTCTGTCTAATAGTGTACAGAGGCACTTTGATCTACAGTAAGTTCATTGATTTTGTCACAGGGAAGTGGGAGATTACGACAAACTTTCCAGAACAAACTCAAACTCAGATAGAGGCAGTCATGACAACCCAGCTAGAAAGAAACAACTGTTCTGATGTAATGCCAAAATCACCATGTGTGACTCCATACTGCTCTGCATTGCTTCTTTAAGATGTAAATCAAGTATGCTTACAAATGTAGTTTAGATTTGTGACCCATGGTCAATCATCAATGCATCTGGTGACTGTCTGTTGCCAATAACTAGCATGGGTAGCCTCAGATTTGAGACTGGAAGATATAGTTAGGTTCATGACCAGCTTAAGCTTTCCTTAACAGATGACAATGAGAAATAAGCTTCCATGCTGGAACACACTGCTTCATGTTGTGCCTAACAACCCCCATTAGCCGTACAATCCTTATATACCACAACCTCTTATAGCTTATTGCTAACATACCATATATGCAACACAGTGCAATATTCCTTAGTCTGCACAGACATACAGTAATGATATGTTTAAGTCATTGTTAAGTTGCATTGTGTTGACAATGACAAGTAAAGTCAGTTAGGAGTCTTTGTGGTAAAACTCTGGCACAACACCGTACACACTCTGTAATACTGTGTGCCTCCACTGTTGCAGATTCATTGCACTGAAACGATCTGTTCAACAGTCACTTAAAACAAAAGTGAAATTGATCTAGCAAAATCGATTAAATTGTTAGGGAGAGACATTTTTTTCTTTTTCTTGACACCACTCGATTAACAAATCCAGTACCATGCAGAAACAAGGTGTGAAGAATGTAAATTTAATGAAGATATGAAGCACTCTAGACTCCTATCTATGTAATTGAGACATGGTAGGTTTTGCATTTTGTCGAGTTATTTGTCATGCTGATTTGAGAGGCCTTCAACACAGATATCTTTTTACACAGGAGATGAGTGTTAAAAGCGATACTGGCTGGAACAACACCCAAATAATAGCTCTATAATTCCCACTGCAGTGATGGGTGTTTCAAAGCCATTTACAGACACCATTTGCCATTTTATTCTAACAAAATTGGGGCATTTGATGCGCTATGTATACATTTAGTTTCTGATTTACCCAGGGAAACACCCACCCATGCGCGCACACACAGGCAGATGTTTATCAGGGTTAGTGAACAAGCAAGCAATTACTACTCCTATATTTCAACTTAGCTTTTACCTGAAGCACCTCCCAGTGCAATTTAAACTCAGTTTAGGCTGTTCTGTTTGTGTGTGTGTGTGTATGTGTGTTTGTTTATAAATGCTCTTTGGAAAAAGACCCCTTGACCTTAGCATTGTTAGCTCAAAAAACATCCAGAAACATAGTATAACACACACACACACACACACACACACACACACACACAAGCAAATGCACACAATGCCGACTGATTGGACAGCAGTTGACATAGAGGTATATTCAGTGCAATGGATCCATGAATCACTTCAATCACTTCAATCAGATCAATCAAATTTTTTAAATACAAATTTTTCAAATACAAAAGTTTTAATACAACTTCAAACTTCAAAATACAATTTCAAATGTGCCTCTAACCCTCTAACATCAATCTTCAAGATGAGTCAAACTTTGTGTGGTCACATCAGTACTAACTGAAAGCAGAATACAAATTAGAATACAAACAGAACAAAATTTAATAAAAAATGATTTTTGCAAACAGGATTTTACATTGTAAAATACAAAATACAGAATTAATAATTAAACTAAAGGAATCTGTAAATAATTTCAAAGCGGTTTATTATAAAAATCAAACAAAGATATCCCAAGATGTTCCTGAGATCCCTTGATACAGGGAGCAACTAAGGAATATTTAAGGTAGAGGAACATGTGTGCCCTTCTTGACAAATGGATGTTTCACTCGGGCACCACGAAGAGATGCACCACAGAGATCTCAGTCACTCAGCGCACCTGACAGTTTTATGTAGGGAGACGGCCACACCTGCAAATACTTTTCAACCACACTTTAATTGGAAATGACTCGGACATCAACAAGTAACAATACCATGGTAAAGATAACGTACATTAGGCTACCATATGTAAATTACCTGAAAATGGCAGGGTTCACATAAGGCTTATGAATCGTCAAAAACGCATGCATTTATCTGTGTGAATGTGTAAGATAATAGATAGGATAGGTGGATATTCTTTGCTACCATTACATATTGGTTAATAAAGTCTGGGAAAAGTATACGTCTTGTGTTTGTACTTGTTAGTGTTAGTTAGAAAGTGAATGTCTAGAAATACATATAATCTGAACTGCGCTATTGTGGTAGGCTGGTATAATACAAATCTCTACACTTGGTCAAATTTATTGTTTACCATTTATGATATTTCAGAAAAGAAAAAGCGTCCTCTGCTTCCATAAACAGTTTCTTTTGGCTGCAAACACACTCTGAGGGGAAGAGTGGAGAAGTAAAGGAAAGAGTGGAAAACACAGGGAAAATGCTAGAAAAAATGACTATTTCTTGATGAAAGTGAGACAGATGGCACACAACTTAAAAGAGAGTAAACACAGGCTCTGACAACAAGCGAGGATGATTTGTTCACACACTCTGAGGTGTATCTGTTCAACCCTAAACACACATGCAAAGACACACACAGACATACACACACACACACACACACACACACACAGATATCACCACCGCAAATATGGCACGTACTAACAAAGTGTGTGTGTTCCCTCAGTAGATCTCACCCCACCCCCACACACAGACAACAAACCTCTCTCACACACATGCCTCAAACACATGCACACAACCACACAAGCAAACACAGACACACACACACAGACCAATACTATCCCCCCACATTCAAAACTTCACAAAAATACAAAAAGTCTTTCAGAATGTAGACCCTAAATCCCACCATCCTTGAAAAAAAAAACAAATATAAAAAACAAGAAAAAGAAATAAAAAATGCCAGCACTTGTGCAGTTTTCCTGGCACCAATAACACAAACAGGTATGTCAAGACTCATTAGCAAATGATGCTAAACAGGGGGGGGGTCTGTTGCCTTGCTGTCTTCTCAATCAATTTGTAAAGCCAGGCGTCATCCGGAAGGTGAGGATGAGACTGCAGCTCTTGTCGCTGTCATGTAAGTGGGGCTGATTAGTATGCCCTAGGGGCATGAGGAGAGAGACAGCGGCAGAGAGAGAGGGAGAAAGAGAGAGAGAGAGAGAGAGAATAATGAGGTTTGGGGGATGAGAGACAGCATGTGTGCGATGGAGAGATGGAGGAGGGAGAGAGAGAGAGAGATGGATGGCAAAAAGAGAGAAAAAATGAAGGGCAAGATAGAGATCAGAGGGACAGAGAGTGCATTATGAATGTAGGGGTGTGTGTGTGTGTGTGTGAGAGAGAGAGAGAGAGAGAGAGAGAGACAGAAAGAGGTAGTGGATATATATATATACATAAAGTGAAAGTTAAAATGAGAATGAAATGGAAAGACTGAAATAAAGCCTTATATATACAGAGAGAAAGTGGAGGAGAAATAGAAAACAGAGGAAGACAGAGAAAAACATAGAGAGAACTGAAACAAGTAAAAAGACATGCAGAGAGAGATAAGTATATAGTGAAGGAAAGACTGAGAGAGAGACCTACAAAGAGAAAAAGAAAAGGAAGAGAAAATGAATGGAAGATCAAGAGACAGACCAACAGAGAGAGAGAGAGACTGAAAGAGAAAGAGTTGGAGTAAAATGGCATGTGGTGCTATGGCTGCGCTATCAGAAGCTAATGAGGCTCTTAATGAAGTCCAGGGGCATTTTTACGGGTGGTGAAGCTGAGAGGGGGAAGGCGGAGAGGGCGAGACAGTGGTGGCGCCAGCGATTCTACTCGGGTGGTAACTGCTTCTAATCCCACAGCCTGAAGCTGACTGGAATTGATAGACATACTCTGCTCCTCTTCACTCCCTTACTCTCCCATTCTCCTTCTTTCCCCTCATCTTTCTCCTCCTCTCTGCTCATCTCTATTCTGATCCATCGCCAGGATTTGGCCACGATGCCAGCAGGTAACCGCCATGCCCCTGTGAGCGACTCGCGTTGGCATAGCAACCACTGGGAATGATTTGGGTAGGCTCTCTATCATCTCTCTCTCTCTCTCTATCTCTCTCT
>JAIFZK010000020.1:5357500-5385000 GCA_027481765.1 Tenualosa thibaudeaui | reverse complement strand
TCTCTCTCTCTTGTGTACACTCTCCTCCTGCAGCAGTGGCATGGCTCAGTTCCGCACCGCTCCATGACAGTTGAGTTTTCCCCAGAAGGATGGAAAAGGTGCTTTACATATGTTGTGTTCCCGTGGAAACAGGTCAGGTGGCAAAGGAGCCAATGGGCTGCTAAACATTGAATGGCACTGATGGAAGAGAGAGAGAAAGAGAGCAAAAGAAAAAAGGAAATATATAGAGAGAGAGATAGAGAGAGAGACAGACTTCCTCCCACTCCTATCGTCCCCCTCACCTGTGTGTGAGCGTGTGTATGTGTGTAGAGGTGTGTGTGTGTGAGTGTGTTTTACCTTAACATTCCAGACACACCACAGATTCCAGTCATGATGTCGGCTCCTCTTCCCTCTGATCTTTATCATCTCTATGACTCTGTGAGATGGATGGTGATTATTGATAAGTGTTCATCTCTCAAGTGTGCTTGAGTCCTAAAAAGGCTGCAGCTCATGCGTAAATGTGGCCTAATGAGGCGTGATCGTTTTAGCTACTTGCCCTCGTGCACACCACTCCCTGCCATCAGAGCAGACCAGGTACAGGGCTCGCCTGCCAGACGTGACTCACACAGCCCTGGGAGTCACACACACACGTACACTCACACATACACAAACACACACACACTCACACACCATATCCCAGACACCATCCCCTTTACCACTCATCTGTTACATGTAAATCACTCATCTGGGTTGGGTAGATAATATTTCCCAGCTGAATACCCCCCTGGAAACACTGGAAAAAATATATTAATTTGGAAGTTGATTTGGATATACTGACTTTGTTAATTGTTTTTGTTGTTATCTACTGTTGTTATCAACAGTTATGTATTTTTTTTTCTTAGGTAATGCCATCATAGCTTAGCAAAGAGAACTCACATGCATAGAGATCAGATTCAAGAGCGACAAACTCTAAGGTATTGAAAATGTGAACATGTGTGTGTGTGTGTGTGTGTGTGTGTGTGTGTGTGTGTGTGTGTATGTGTTTGGGCACATGTGTATGTGTTTGTGTTTGTGAACGTAGGTGTATGGGGGAAGATTTCAAAAGGAGTAAAACAGCTGAACAAATAAAACACATTTCTAAAAAGCAGGAAAAAAATGAAAGAGCCCAATCCAAACAAATATAAATAGAAGAAAATGGATTTTCTTCAGTGCGCTGGTGTGAGGTTGTGCTAAAGACACACAATCCATCAAACGAGCTGTGCAGGGAGCTGACACACTAATGGAAGACAAGCTTTAGGGGTTATAAATGCAAAATTTGACCTTTCTGCCATGACACGGCCTGCCGTGTGCGTGCACAGACCTGCTTTATGGTTGGCAATCTACGACTCTGAGCAGCAACCCCCCTCGAGGTCGGATCTCTAGGAGCCTCTCTTTCAGAAGGGCTGTTTCTCTCCTGACAAATTGGCCGTCAGAAGGCTATCTAAGATGCCTCTGGTAAGGACCGGCTGGGGATCCTGGTCTCGGCCACAGAGTGCATCCAGAGAGAGGCTACAGGGAGGCAGTTTTTTTTTTCCACCCCTCTCACCACACAAGAGAGAAGAGAGTTAACCAGACCAATTAACTTTTAGATTTTAAATTAGAAGCTAGAGAAGAAACGAGAGAGAGACAGAGAGTGAGAGAGAGAGTGAGAGTGGCATATATGTGTGTTGTATTTGATTGGTAAAGTAAAAGTGAGGGGAGAGAGAGAGAGAGAGAGAGAGAGAGAGAGAGAGAGAGAGAGAGGGTAATTGGCACGTCTGTCCACTGGATGTGATTGGTGGAGAGAGCGTGTGAGAGAGAGTAATTGGTGTGTTTTGGTGAGTTGTGTTTGGAGTATCAAGCCTGCTGGAAGGGCAGGGTTGCTGTGGGTGTGGAGGGATGATGTCTCTGGTGAGGCTGTGCCATGGGTCCGGTAATGGATGCTCTGTGCACTGAGCTCTACATGAAAGAGGGATGTTTTCATAAGTGCATTAGCCCACCGCTGAGCACGGAGAGAGAGGGAGTACTGTTGACCTTCAAGAAGCTGTTAGACCCATTTTTTCGTTCTTTCTTTCTTTTCCTCAAATGGTTGTTACTGGATGCATGATCCCATTTCTCATGCACACATACACACACACACACACACACACACACACACACACACACGCATACATGTGCACACAACCCCCTCCCCCCCCTCCCCCTAGAATCACACAGTAACGTTCAAGATGCAGATCATGATCAAACAGCATATTAATTATACTGTGTGTTTGTGTGTGTGTGGTTGTGAGTCCTCTTCTCTCCAGATGTGTTTATGCCACCAATCCACAAACAATACATATCCCTGCATAATATATTTTTATGTACAGCATTAGTAGTCTTGTGTATTATTCAGCTTATTTGGAAATCACAGATGTCATTGAACAATTTTCATTTGCAATTTTCTTTTCTGCTGCAAGAAAAGTCAGGCTGATGCATTGGGTCTATTTATGCTGTAGCTAAATCACAAGCTACACTCTCACACACAAACAATTCTGCCTTTGCTCAAGAAGAACACTTTCCCGTTCACACCATGAGATTTTATTGGGGGCTATTCTCTTCATGTTAAGTGTTGGGGAGAGAGAACAACCTAAGCTCTTCTCAGTGAGTGCAGGGACACAATAATCTCAAAACAATAAATAGCTGGAGTTAGCTGGAAATAGCTGGAGTTACGACTGTTGATCTGTTGTCAGAGACAATAACAAACCCTAAAATGGGGAGGTGGGGGGATAATGCAGTTGGGAAGCCTGGCATCAACTGGCAGTGAAATGGCTGGGGATTTATGAAAGTGACTGTTTTTTTTTTGTTTTTTTTCTCCTGCTCATCTTCCTATCTGCAACCAGAGTCAGCGACAGACATACAGCTCTCTCAAAGGCAGCCCTGTCTTCTGCTGGGACAGGTGCAGGGATAGGTTGGTCCTGCTCCTGTGCCTCCTGACTCATTACTATTGATTTGTTTTATGGCTACATGCTGTAGGATGCTTTGGCCTGGTCAGCCCAGTAGAAAACAGGAATGGTAGCTGAGCCTAGTTTAACAGATATTTGATATTAGAGAGAGTCTTTGTACTTGGGTAGGTCACAAATTAAAGCTTAGATTTTCACCATACTTTCAGGTTGACCATATTTTGGCAGATGATGAAAACAGATATGTATATATTACACAGTAATGTATTTGCATTTGTATTGTTATAGCTGTTTCATCTGTAGACATTTACCCCTTGATACACACACAGTTGTTGGTGAGGGCACTCTCTCGTCGTCTTCCCAGCATTCCTCAGGAGGGACGTGTGATGGTCCTGATTGTCTCATGCAGTAGAAGTATCAAAGAAGCATATGTGCCTCTGTGAGAGCTGAAAAACCTGTGTGTGAGTGTGGACGCAGTGTAAACACAAAGACATCAAATCAAAAAATCAAAGCACTATGCTTTGGCATGGGCGCCCAGCACAGCCGACAGAAACCTATGGAGGCCCCCCCCAACACACACACCCTCCTGAGATGAACATAGCTCTCAAACAAGAGCACAAGGACAAGTAAGACCTCATTTTCTACCAGCCCTGCAAGCACTTTAGCACTAAAGCAATTTTCTCACACCACGTGTGTGTATGTGTGTGTGCACATTCATGGATGTGTGTGTATGTTTGTGTGTGGCCGTGCATGTTTGTGTTTGTGTGTGTGTGTGTGTGTGTGTGTGCACACTACAGGGCACTGTCGGTTATTGGGTTCACTCTGTAATAGGACCCTGGATTGCAGGATCTGCTGAGACTTAAAGATGTATTTTCTTTCCAGAGAGAAAGTGAGAAATGACGAGAAGAGAAGGAAGATAAGAGAAGAGGGAGAGAAAGCTAGAAAGAGAGCACCACTAGCTCCGAGGTCATTAGCCACAAACATTAGCTTTGCGCCTCCTATGGGACTTCATTATGCTCAAACCCAGCCACAGAGAACCAGACACTTCATCCTTTATGCATATATAGAGATTTTTTTGTTTTATTTTATATAAAACTCCACACACCATAAAAATTACATGTACAAAACTATAAGATTTTGGAATTGAGTTATGTACAGATACAAAAGAAAAAAAAGCCAAATAAAAAGTGACTGACCCCAAACAAAAGAACAAAAAAACAAACAAAACACAAATAAAAACAAACAAATTGGATTTACTGATTAAGCTTGTGCTCAAATGTTAAACTGTTGTAGTTTGCTGTTTTAGTTCATATATTTCATGTTTGCTGATACTGACTGAGAGTGGGGGCATGGAAGTGGGTAAGACAGAGGAGAGCGTATTGATTTGATCTTTTTTTTTTTTGGGGGGGGGGGGGGGGCTAGGGGAAGGAGGCATGGGTGGTATGTGGAGGTGAGTGGTTGGCTTCGTCCTGCACTGAGGATCCCTCAGAGCCACAGTTGGGTTGAATGAGGCACGATGCAAATCTGATGAGAGGAGAGAGAGACAAGGAGAGAGAAACAGACAGGCACACACACACACACACACACACACACACACACACAGAGAGAGAGAGAGAGAGAGTTAATAATGAAGAAAGTATCACACATAGTACACTGTTAAGTCAAAGTTAACCTAGCAAAATGAATAAAAAACCAAATGCAAAAGCCTTCTGTCAATGTAGTTAGCATACTGATTAATAACACTGGGCTCAACAACAAAGTTTGGAATTGTGTGTTCAGCCAAAATAGATGGCATGTCTTCCTCAGCAATGTGTGTGGTGGAGAGACCCCCATTCTTTCTGCTTTTGTCTGTGTTTGAATGTGGTGAACACATTTCACAAATCTCCTTCTTCCCACCTCCAGATGTCCATTGCAGTCCCAAAGCCTGCCTGTTGCCAAAATAAATTGGAAAAGGGGAGGCTCCAACACCCACTCTACCTCTCAGTTCTGACAGTGTGTGTGTGTGTATGTGTGTGTGGAGTGTGTGTTTTTGGGTGTGTTGGCATGTGAGGAGTGTGTTGAGGAACTGTGAGGAGTGTGTGTGTGTGTGTGTGTGTGTGGTGTGTGTGTGGTGTATGTGTGCGTGGAGAGAGAGATGGGGATTAATTGGCTGGGTGACTGAGCTGCATGTCTGTCTGCCCAGATCTGGGCACAGAGATGCCCGCAAAGCAACAACTGAAGCACTGACAAACCCAAGCTAAAGAGACACTCTTCAGAATGGGGCATTGGGAGAGAGAGAGAGATAGAAAGAAAGATAGATAGATAGATAGATAGATAGATAGATAGATAGATAGATAGATACATAGATAGATAGATAGATAGATAGATAGATAGATAGAGGGAGAGAGAGAGAGAGAGAGAAATTCCAGGGGGAAGTAAAGGAGAATGAAGAGAGGAGAGAGAGCCAGAAGTGCAGAGAGAGAGAGAGAGAGAGAGAGAGAGAGTAGAGGAGAACTGATGGAAGGAAGGAAGAGAGCTCTTACAGTTCCTTCCCCATTTCCATGCAAAACATGTAGCCCATACTGACCACACTGAGCCTCCAAGTCTGCCCTGTCACGCCACCAGCAGCATCCCATAGCCGCGGTCACTGTCCTTGAGGCCAGTAATTATTTGGATGGAGCTGCCTTTGAGTGGAGCCAGGGCTGGGGGTGTGGGCTCGAGTGACTTTCAAAGTGAACAGGATTAGAAGGCAATGGCGGTCATGCCATTGATCGGTCACTGCGGTGACCAGATGCTTTCTTCCTCTCCTGGACACTTCCTCAATGGGACAATGACACACTGGCTGCACTGCCGACCAATAGTCAATCTGGACTCTCCAATAGCAGTGCTCGGCACACTACCGTGTCTATCTTAGAGTCAGGGAGATGGGGGATGGGGTGGGGGAGTACTACCGCAGTGGTATTAATTCTGTGAGCTCAGAGAACAGATGCCTGACAGCTGGGCTCATATTACAGTTTAAGACATCTTCATATGTACAGGATTATAATTTGTTTGAGATTATGATCCATAAACTGTTCATTTCCTCGTGTATAATGTGTAAAGTGTGTTTATACTGCATGTATGTGTGTATAATTGCGTATTGGTCGCAAGGCCGGTGTACATCACAGTATATACACATATATGTCTAATATGTAATACAAATATGCATGCCTTTTATAGTTGTTTGTTTGCATGCAGGTACTGAATTTATAATTTGATTAGCCAGACTTTGCTTAGTTAGTTAGTTAGTTGCCATAATGTGCATTCCCTTGAGAGAGCAGATGTTTGCTGGAGATTGAACAGCTGTATGGGCAGAGGCGGGGCTCCAGCATGTGATTTAGTCTAGTCTCATGACTGCGCCAGTGGAGACGGCACGCACCACATGAGATGATGCTGGGCTTGAACATTTTCCAACTCATCTTGAAGTGAAGCTTTTTCATCGCCTAAGCTGCATAGCTGCATCGCCTACAAGTCCATGCCTCTGATGGGTGAGATAAGCAACGCTGGATGATATAGTGTTTATTAATGGTATGTTTATGATTGCCAGATGTTGTTGCCCTCCAAAATAGGCCTTATAGATCAACGATTAAAACAAACACAATTCTTGAATGTTCCGCTTCATTCCCAATCTACTTACTGCTATGTTAAGATGGAGTGTTAAAACCAGGGCTGTAGTAGGCCTTGGATGCACTACGGCCACACACACACACACACACTTCTTGGAACAGATCATTTAAGTATTTGTCATTTTTTTAAATATTGGGCA
Organism: Tenualosa thibaudeaui; assembly: GCA_027481765.1. Taxonomy (NCBI): domain Eukaryota; kingdom Metazoa; phylum Chordata; class Actinopteri; order Clupeiformes; family Clupeidae; genus Tenualosa; species Tenualosa thibaudeaui. Next base: position 5,378,277 of record JAIFZK010000020.1, on the reverse strand, counting down.
TTCATTCATAAGATTAAATTCAGGCATTACCAGCTTTACCAATAAGCGCACGTCAAGCAAACCTCTCCAAAAAGCCCTCTATTGTCATAAACAAAACATAACATAATCATGCAGTGATACTATTGACATATGTTTTGGGGGTACGTGTGACTTCCTTTGCAAAGGCAAATGCATTGCCTGCATCATTAAAATCCCCCCACAACACCGGTTAAATGTGCAACCCTGTGGGAACAGCTATGACACTAATAATCATGCTCTCTTGAAACAGTCTAAATGTAAACCAAATAGAACAGAGAAGTACTGCGGGTCACCCCTTCCTCTGATGCTGCTTGCCAAACTCTACACAGTGTTTGGTTATTGCTTGGCGGACAGACTGCTCCCCATTTTGTTCACAGTTCAGGGAGTCGGGGCTGAGTAAAACGACTTGTGCTTTTTCACAGTGTACACAGAGAAAGGTGAGTTAGCAGCCAGTGAGGAGTATTTCCCTGAATGTTCCAGAAAGTGTCACGGGTTAGAAATCGCCTTGCCTTAATCTACTATTAAAATAAGAGCATATAAAAAGCAAACACATACACACACACATACACAAACAAAAATACACCCAGTGCTAAAATGCAATTCCTCCATCCTGACTGATTACAAGCCAAAGAGCATCAATGGCCTGTCGCCATGGCCAGATGAGAAAGGAACAAACAGCCAACCTGCGCCGATTACTCTGGATATTACAGCTGATTATTGGCCATCCACCTCTTTACAAGACCCTGGGGGTTAGCCGCTCTGCTTGCTCTGCTATTTGTAGCCAGCTTTACCAATGATCTCTTCATCCTGCTGATGTTACACAGCACAACACAAACCTGCATATTATGGGCTGGAGACGCACCTTACGGGCCATGCTCTGCTTCCCCCAGGTCTGGAGCTGTCATTTCTATGCTTTGGGCTCCTGCTTGGACAAATACATGGCCTGGCAAATCTTTTGAGTGGGGAGCTGTGGCGTGTTTGTGTGTGTATCATGCATGTGTCTGTGTGTGTGTGTGTGTGTGTGTGTGTGTGTGTGTGATGTGGGACCATGACTGGCTCATACTAAATGCATACACGCACATACAGACAATCTCTCTCTCTCTCTTTCTCTCTCACACACACAAACAAACAGTCGCACAGCAGGGGTACTCTAAAAAATGGCTTGCAGTCTGGATCATCAAAGCTTGCTGCAATCCTCTCTGTGCATCCAGCACTGCACTTTCTCATGTGTGGCCAAGGAGCATGGGCTAAATCACTGCTACTGCCACTACTTACTCACCCACCTCCACACTCATTACCCAGCATTAGACCAGTCAAAACTCCTACCCTGTCCATACTTGTATGAAAACTTCTTAGAAATAATAATAATAACAATAATAATAATAATAACATACTTACATTATATCAAATGTCTAAACTTCATGGTTTCTAGATATCAGCTACAGTTACCATTTAAACAAACTAGATCTGGACTGGCTATTGTATTCTATCCCGTGTTGCAGTTGTATTACATTGTAAATACAGTACAATGCAAATAAATGCAAAAGCTGCTCTCAAGGCCAAGGCCAAGTTGCGTAGTGCTTTATTGCAAGAAGAATGATGGCAAGTACGTCAGCAGGTTTTATCAAGACCTGACTAGCACAATGCACCATTTAAACTGCAGATCTGAGTAATGATGTGCAATTTCATAAAGGTCACAGTTTAGTCACTGTGAGGAAGACAAAATGGCAGACAAACAAAAGACATTTTGAAATTGGCCAAGAGCTGAGGGTTTCACTGTGATCTGTGGCAAGCTGACATCTATCTACCAGTCTGGGTTATTTTTTTGCAGAGCTGCCAATCCCAGAAGGAAAAAAATGAAAAAGAAAATGTGTGAAGTAAGCCCACGGCATCTAAATGTTGGCCTGACTCACAGATGGAGAGTGCGGAGTGGTGGTGTTTGTGTGTGTGTGCATGAGTGTGTGTGTGTGTGTGTGTGATCAGTGCCAGTGGTGGAGTGACAAGCACACAGGGAGTGCTAAAGAGAGAGAATGACTGAGGGGACTGCGTGACAATCTCATTACAGCCTTTGGCTCCCTCCCTCACAGGAGCTCATTACAATTCAGAGTGTCACACCTAGCCGGCAGTATTGGCAACACTATTAAAACCAAGCCTCAACATTAGAAGTGTGGGACATGTGTACACGTGTGACATGTGTACATATGTGTGTGTGTGTGTGAAAGAGAGACGAGAACAGTTGGTAATGGATCATGGATAAGGGATGGATTGACGGTTATCTGTTTGGTTAGGTTTTGGTGGGAGTAGAACATCTCTCATTTGTGGCTTGCACAGAACACACACACACACAAACGTGCACACACACACACACACACACACACACGTGCGCGCATGTTGCTTACCTGGCCTCTAAGACATCATTACCAGTCTACATAGCTCGCACAACTGTGATAATTGGTGTTATGGACTAATCAGGTTTTGGTAGTAAGGACTTGAGTACTTGCTTTAATATGACATAATTATGCTGCACAGCCACTTAAAAGCATGATCACCACACACACCATGAGCAATAGACTCAACTCAGATCAACCAGGTTAACTGGTTATAATGCTTCCACTAATTAGCATAGCACACAATCATTGACTCTCAGTTACAACATACACATAAACACCTACAAAAAGGCATCACTGGTCCATAGGCTACATATTCCCACTAGCATTCTCATGCCTGAGCTTCAGACAAGTAGCCTGGGAGTATAGAGACCTTCCTTTTCAGAGAGACATTCTAGAAAATTCTGGGACAGTTCAGTGGTTGTACTGCTGTATTGCTGTGTGCTCAGCATGGAGCTAGTGATTAGCCTCATAATGATATTTTAACTGCTAGGCAAATGAGGCGTGACACATCAAGCCCACATGGTTAGCACGCTAACTGGGGGCCAAGAACCAAGAACACATTTCATAATGACTCCTGTATTGGCCTAGCAAAGGAAGTGCTTAACACTAAAATTGGAGTCCAAAGTTTAAAATCCGATGTTCATCAAGACTGTTGGTCATAAGAATAGTAGCCTATACATTTTGCCATCCTAGAACATAATCAACAGATATTCTGAATATATGCGTTTGTGTGTATGTTGGAATGGTCCAGGTCCAGGTGCAGGTCTGGTGTAGGCAGCATAGCAGTTAAGAAACCTAGCTAGAAAGTTGTGGGTTGTGCACCATTGTGCCCTTGAGCAAGGCATTTAACCCTTAGTAGGGAAGACTAGGGAAGACTAGCCCTGAAGTAATTGACAATTCAGAAATGTTAAGCCGCTCAATTCACAAATGTAAGTCACTCTGGATAAAAGTGTCCACTAAATGAATACATGTAATGTAATATCTACAGTCTGCTGTTTCAGATCTACTACACTGGTGTGATTATTTTTCTGGGGTGCACAAACTTTTGCATCTACTTGTTATTGTTATTGCAATGAAATGCTATTCTATCCATCAAGTGTAAAATAAATAAAACTAAATGTGCTTTTTGAAAAGCACAGCAAACAAACTGAAATAATAATTATAAGGCGTGCCAAGACTTTTACATACAAAAGTGTTTTCTATGCATAATGCTGTAATGTTATATTAGTCTTTTTTAAATACATAAATAAAACTATCAGGTGTTGAGCTGACTGATTAAAACTGGTGCATATATTTAAAAGACAATGGCAACCTCAGACACGCTTACAACTTGTTTTTTTCAAAGAGCATGTCAATTAAATCAAGGGCTGGAGTATTAGAAAGAACAAATTTCTCACTTGACATTTTCAAGTCTCCTGGTCAAAACAAATCGCATAACAAGTTTACATAGCCATATTGAATGGAGGCAGTCATTGCCTACACGAGGTTTTGGCAAAAGGTTAATTACTGTTGGGATAAATTCCCATTCCCTCATCGTGCACACTGACATGATCCTCGCTCACGCGTTCAGACGCACACACGCGCACACACACATACGCTTGCTCATAAACACAGAGAGAGAGAGAGGTAAAAACAGATTTTCCTCTTCATTCTTTCTAATCAGCTATGTTAATGAGAAAATTAACAGAGCTTTTCAGGTGACTGCGTTGTTGAAAATGAGGAGTGCTATGGTTCAGTGTAAAGATCATATCAGAGGAGCCAAGACACTCCATGTTTGAGTATTTTCAACAAATGTAATTTACAGCTAATGAGACTGAAAGATAAACACTATCCATCTTCACCCACATCAGTTCCTTTAACCTGTCAAACTTCTCAAGCTGTCTCACACCTCAAAGTCATACATGACTGTGTGCTATCGGTGATCAATAGCTGGATGTGCCTCTAATCGTTTGGCTCCCCATTTTGCCCCTGTCTGTTTTAAACAAGGCATTAAAAACCAAAGATTGCTTATATGCCAGTCTTCACTGATATTGATCTAACCCTACCAGGGAGACACAAAACAGTTGCTGCTCATCCTCATCCTCTTTGAGTGATGGACAGAGAGCACTTCATCAACTGATACTTCTGGGTGATTCAGAGATCCAAATGGGAGAGAAGAAAGAGAGAGAGAGAAAGACAGAGAGAGAATACACAACATGAATGCATGAGTGCACCACACCAAACACAGACTACGCATCCAGCCCATTTGTGTGTGTTTGCATAGCTGTTCTACTGTAAGTCTTCTGTAGGCCTTAAAGTCCCCCGGGGGACAACTTCTGTTCTCAGTGCTTGCTTGCTTGCATGCAGGTTCGGCTCTGACTCCCATACACTTTTCCTGTTTGCTTCATGATTGGCCTGTTCCCGAGGCTGGACACAGGAACTTGGAAGCCAGAGCAAGCGTTCCCCATCGGAAGACAGGAAATTACAGTTGTTATCATTTATTCATCAATCACACAGCATCTTGCATTGCTCTGCTCAGACAGCACTGTTCTCCAGCATACACAGACCAGAGCGGCACAATCACGTCATAATCACTGGGTCTGATAAATTTTGGAAGCCGTCATTATTATGGTCACGCAAGTCCAAAGCTCAGTCTCTAGGACAGACAACAATTTACCAAGGGATAAGACTATTCCACATACTGGGTGTTTCGAGATCCAATCACATTATCTGTAATTTAACCAGCTCTTGACGTAAATACTACAGAAACCACTTTAGGACAAACCAATACACGTCCCTCACTTTACCACATAAGAATCTCAAACATTTTCAAACCCGCTGTCAATTTGTAAGTTTTATGATCTGTGTCATCAGAAGATTACGTTGAATATTAATTCCAATGTAAATATGGAAAGTTTATACAGAATAAATCAATGTTGTGTATCAATTGATAAGGCTGCTTGCATACTTTCAAACATCTTTGATGTGGCTACTCAAAAAATCAATATGATTTTCTGGCCCATATCACAGAAAGATTTTTCAATCTCGCTGTAAATCTGTAAGTACTGTATTACCCCAAGCTACAAAGCTAAAATATGTCATTTGAATATAAGACGATTATTATATTGAATATCCATTCAATATTAGACATGATAGGCATGATTTCCCTAAAAACCAAACGGAATTAAACTGACAGGTATGGCAGCTAAATCAGAGTCTAACATTTGTTCAAAATGTAAATGACTTACAAAACAAAAGTTTACTACTTCACAGGCTTATGGTATATGACAGTCTACCACTGATTCACTATTGTTATTGTCTGATCACAAGTTTAGATCTAATGAATATTCGCTAACACTTTACTTTACAGATTGATAATGAGAGGGTAGGTTTGTGGTAATAATTTGGTAAAATCATCATCAACTCATAACTACTTACATTACTGAATAGGGATGTAACGATACACTCAACCCACAATACAATTCACAATACAATATGTATATATTAAAAATAATATATATATATATATATATATATATATATATTTTTTTTTTTTTTTTTTTTTTTTTTTTTTTTTTTGTCATCTGACTTATGCTGTCAAAGTGGGGTGAGCTACTGAGTTTGACTGCAGGCCTATAGGACAGGCTAGCCTACTTGACAAAAACTTATGAACCATAGCGATTGAGTAGGCTATGTGGACAATTAAGTTACAGAACCTCTTTATAGACAAAATCTTGTTGCTTAATAAGTTCTAGGGCTCCATGTAACCTTTACATTTCTTAAGGGACTCTGAAAATTAGCCAACATGAAAACCCAAGACTGCAAGACAGCGTAACTTTTTTTGCTGACAAGAGATCCCACAGGCAACATTGTTCTCTGGTGAATACTGTCAAGTCAACATCTTTGCGGGAGTCAATGGATATCGCTAACGTTCAGAGGTCAGTTATTTCTGTATAAACACCGCTGCAAAAGTATGACCACTGTCAGTGGCAACAGATTTTTTGCTTTAGATTCACATCTGCATATCATCCCGCGAGTAGAGATCATTACCTTATCACAATGGAACTTCAATGAAAATGAAAAGAGATCAGCTGCGCTCTAAAGAATCTTCTAGTTTAAGTTCAAGTTGCATTGGAAAATATTTATTTATCCATGGAAGCCACAAATCAGTAACATATTAAATTTTAAAGACATTTGTGTAACGATTACTGTCATTGCTTTGGCAAGTAGCCAAATTAATTTTTGGTAATTGCTGGATATTTACTGGAAATGAATACTGGATCTTACCATTTTTTAAAAAGTAATTCCTTGTTATTACCAATTTGTTGTTATTTATTACCACCACAAATAGTGGGATACTGTTTGGAAATAACATGCAATTATACAGTTATCATTCAGTTATTATTCTGTAAAATGAGTTGTTACCATGATTCTACCACAAAATTACCCACTTATTACCGATCTGTAAAGTGTTTCTGAGTATTCACTGTTTGGTGATGATGACTTATGACCAATTAATTCTGATACCAAATACTGTAACCTTAAAACACACATCACTCCAATTTTCTGTAATATGTCGCAGTTTTCCACTGATTTCATTAAAGCTGCTGTTAGATGTGTAAGATCTCGCGGGATACTTTTGTTTTCAACTTGTCTTGGCTGTGGCTTTGCAGTCACTTGCACTGCATTTAACACAGTGGCCACAGGTGGTCTTTCATAGGCTGTGTGAAGCCATTTGGTTTGCATGCTAACTTCAGTGGACTTCATCTGGACAACATGGTGCTTAAGTGATTCTGACATAATGTCAATACAACTGTTTCTTCACATTCTGTGGCTGTTTCTAACATTCAGGATATTCTAGCCTAAAATTAAAAAATATTGCTCCTTTAAATCAAATCCAGAAACCCACAGCTAAGTGTTGTATATATGTATTGATCAAGAGTTCTTGGTAGACTACCAATGGGTCCACTGGACTATCCAAAATACAGAACGGGTCAAGAGTAAAAACATTGATTCTTTCTCTGAAACTGACTCTGAAACAATTGCATTCAACTGACTTAATTCATCATGAAGCGCTACTTTTAGTACTGGGTCAATCTCAACCAATCTCAACCGAGATTGACTGCAAACTCAGGGCGTGGGCAGGCAGCTTTGGAATCAATTAATTCACCTCCACGACAGATTAGGTCCCCCACAATGCAAAGTGGATCTTTTGTGACATCTGATGACACATCTGTCACATTGATAAAATGTCACATCGTTTTCGGTTGTAAATAAAAACATGAAATTTGAGAGGTTACATGAAAAAAAGTCCAAAAATTAGTAATAAATAATTGAGAAACGTCCATCTCCTTTGACCCATCCTCACAGTCTATCAGTGACATGCACGGTACAAGTCTGGCTGAACAGCCCTGCAAATAGACCTCATCACCACTGTGCCATTCCTCTCATATCTCCATCTCCCACAGTTGGCTTCCAGTGTTTTTGAGAAAACGTAAAATTAAAATTTTTACCATCTGCGGTCAAACACCAGAGTTAGTGCACTTGTGCGCTTATGAGAGCCAGTGAGAGCTATTGAAGCCACTCTCTGAAGAGAGCTTGAACCGCTCCACCAGCAGTTAAACGAACACTTCCGGATTTTCCCTTTTTTGATTCCAGTCTGTAAATCTTTCTGTGCGTGGTGTGGAGCGTTTCACAACTGCTGGCTGGCTGTGTTATGTGAACGGAGCACTGTGCCTTTTTATAATCTACACCATGGGAGGAAATCCTATCAACAGCTTAAGTCCCAGGCTGGGGGCCTGGGGTGGGCGATGATGCTAAAGGAGGCTTGTCTAGAGTTTACACTCCTCTGTTAGGGGATGCGCTGCTTGAGACAGAACCCAGTACAGACAGCACTTGTTAAGCATCAATCTGCTATGGTTTACACATGGTCCTAATGGAGACAAAGAGCACCTTTCAAATGTACAGTACATCAAATCCACAAAGGGACCCATATGTGAGCGCTGACAGAGACAGGATAGGAGACAGGACAGATGGAAACCATTCAGCTGTGTCTATACTGTCATCTCTAGTTCTTGCATTCAATATTTGCGACATATGGGCCCCTTTGTTTTGGAGTTAACCAACTCCAGAAAAATCTGGTTTCTTCACGTACTTACCATGAGATCAGCATCCTCCCAGCAATGTACTGGATTTCTCTGCCAATGCATAAAATAGTCCAGGCCAAGTGGATTATGAGGACAATAGTTTCAGTTTGTTTTTTTCATGGCCATGGCTATGATTTTTTTTCTGCCAAATCAGAGACACTCCAATGTTACCATCTTCCACTGATCTGTATTCCAGTATTGCAAGTCTGAGAGGAAGAACGTGGAGAGTCCTCACACACAGTGAGTGAAAGATTTGAGACATTTGAGGGGATCCACATATACTGCTTAGGCTCTTCCCATTCCTGAACAGAGCCATCCGTGTTCCCAATAATCCAGCCTCACCAGACAGTAAGCACTCTGTTTTTTTTTTTTTTTTTTTTTTTTTTAAAGACACAGTTATTTCTCCTTCATCTTTTTAAAGTTGTGAGGCGCCATTTCCTACAGACAAACATAATCCTTCATGGCTGGTCTGAAAATAAGAGACACCAAAAAGAGTGAAAAAAAAAACTCAAAGTGAGCAGTGTTATGAGCGGAACCCAGCCATATGCACAAGGCAGAACGTGCGAGGCTTTGGCAGACGCTAGTCTTAGCAGCATGCTAAGTTTCCCAGGAAATGGCAGATGCTGTTCTTCCGTCACGTCTATTCGTCACAAATACTCTTTTTTTCCTCTTTCATTTTTTACTTCTTTCTTTCGGTCGAGCAGAAGAACATGGAGGGAGAGGGTGAGATTAAGAGAGTGAAAGAGAGAGCAAGAGAAAGAAAGAGAGAGAGAGAGAAAGAGATAGACAGAGAGCATGGGAGAGGAGGCTATTAGTCTGCTGAAGCTGGAAATGTGGCTGGAGCAGGAGGCAGGCATCAGATTTTAAAGTCACGATGAACCTTCTTCTCATCACCGACTGGAGAATCTGCACAGAAGAAGAAGAAGAAAAAGACAAAGACATATGAGTGTGTGAGGCAGGCAACACTTGTAGTTTGACAGAAGGCATTGTGGAGTGGGATGCTTTTGGTCACCTTGATCTGACTTTATTTGGCAGGGGTGGTGGTGGGGGAGGGGCTGTACTTAAGGACAATGTGGTAACCATGCTGTTAAGACACAGCTGAGGCACCAAAACTGGTAGTGGTGGTGATGGTGAATGTATGTGTGTGTGTGTGTGTGGGTGTGTATGGGTGTGTGCGTGTGTGTGTGTGTGTGTGTGTGTGTGTGTGTGTGGACATGCACTGAATACCAGTGTGCTAACCCTCTTGTTTTGACAAGCCTGAGAAACCTTGATGCATAAGTGCAGTGTTGGGGAACTGCTTCTTATCCATTACTGGGCCATCTATGTGAGAGTGATGAAGCCCCAACCCTCCTGCTCTCCAAACCCCCGCACAGACCTACAGAGGTGGCCAGGACCCCTCTAATGATGCCCAATGACCCTCTGATTGGTGTTTTGCCATAAACCAGCCACTGGGGCAACATTCCACTTAAAACATGTAATTCTAAATAAGGTCACAGACCTTGCACAATATTGCCTGGGTCTCCCTGCCCTACCTGTACAGGAATGGTGAGATTAGGTGAAACCCATCCTGGGTAATGAGAGGCCTGAGCCTCTGTCTTGTATCCTTTCTCTGGCGAATCATGTATCAGATCTATGCCCCGCACCCCCACCCTATCTCAGTCAGTCGTTCCATCAGGCTCATCATGACCCTTAATTTGCCTGAGGGGGGGTGAGGGTCTGTCAGTGCCTGAGGGCTGAGGGTAGTGCTGCGGGCCTCATCCAGCAGACCCAGCACTGATTTAATGGCTTTCATTGATTTACTGATCTACAGCCGCCACACTGCCACCCCTTCACTCTCTCTCGCGCGTGTACACACACACAGCATACACACAGACACTTATACTTCTGCACAAACACACACGCACACACACACACACACACGCACACAGACACAGCACACACACAGACACTTATACTTTTGGACAAACACACACACACACACACACACACAGCACACACACAGACACTTATACTTTTGCACAAACACACACACACACACACAAAGGTACAAACACATACACAAACACACATAAACACACACGTACACACACACACACCCACACACAAACACAAACACAAACACACAGACTGATACAGACTGATATCCGTGGCCACTAGTCCAGAAACTGCAATTACCTGATTGGAGCAATTTATCTAACTTCTCCCAACTGGAATCGTTCCTACGTGAATGCAGCCATTGGGGTGAAGATAGCGACGGGAGGGAATGAGCTTTTCTTGGATGAGTAATCATGTGATGGCCATCCACTTACCCTTAATACAATTAATGAATGACCCTTTAAGAGGAAACGTGTATCAGATGTTGGGAATATGGCCAGGTAAGGACTGTGACATTGTTTAAATTAAAAAAATAAAAAATAAAAAAATACAGCCTGTTGTCTAGGAGCTATACAATAAGCAATTGGGGAGGAACACACACACACACACACACACACACACAGTTTGACATTTTCTGCAGGATCCAACAGTCTACTGTTACTGTTATTCTTGTATCAATGGCTTTCATTTGCTATTCTTCCAACCCTTGCATGCTGACCCAGTCATGTCTCCTGTGACTAGTCCTGCCAGCATCCATGCTGTCTTTTAATGGTTGAGCCAAAAATAGGGACGGAAATAGACACACAATGCTTCATGATGCAAAAGTATGCATTATATACTCTCTCTTCCTCTCTCTGTTGCTCTCTCTCCATCTCACACATGCACAACACACACACACACACACACACACACACACACACACACACACGCTCACAGACATACACAAACCGAAAAAGAGAAAGGTACACACACACACAGACAGACACACATACGCACACAGATATGCAGATATGGAACAGCCACATGTACACACATGCTCCCCTCACTTACTCTCTGAAGTCTCTGCGTTCTTGCCCTCTATGCCCGACAGTGGCGGCTGTCCCTTGAGCTCTATAAAAGTCCTGGAGTGGCGCCGCTTTGTGGGTGACACAATGTCCTCGCCCGTCATCTCCACACGGGCAGACTTCTCACAGTCCACCACCAGCGCCACCGAGTCCTTCAGGCTGCCCGTGTTTGGGGCGCCACCACCCCCGACTCCCGCCCCGGCGCCACTTGCCCCACCTGTAGAGAAACCAGTGACGGGCTGCTCCTCCTGGGAAGAGTCTGTGACTTTGGAGCCGGAGCGTGGCACCTGCCCGGCCGCCGCTTGGCCCCCATTGGTCTGTGCCCGCAGAGTAACCATGGCATCGGCCTTGCTGGACTCGCCGGCTGAGCCGCCGTGGGTGCTATAGACCTTGTAGCGGATCATGAGGATGATGATGAAGACGAGGACCGACGCCACAATGATGCCGCCAATGATGATGATCATGGTGCCGCCCAGGAACTGGCTATGCAGCGACTGGCACTGGCTGTACTCCGTCTCCGTGACAAACTGGACGCAGCCCACCTGACGCGTGGCGGTCAGCGAGCTTAGACTGTCGTCGTACACCGCCAGCACACACAGGTCATACTCACGACCGGAGACCAGGTCACGCACCAGGAAGTCCTGACTGTTAGATGGGATCATCCTACCAACAAAAAAACACCACAACATATATTACGATTTTTATAACATATTTATAACATAGTTATAATAAATGATAACTAATAAACAGCACACATATAGCAGCTTTAAAATCAGGAAGTGAATAGCTGGAAGGGATGATCATTGAAGAAAACAAATTTTAGTAGGGATGCCCTGGTTAATTGCATATGGTCAAATTAAAATGTACAAAATAAGGAAGTCTTGACATCGCTGAGAAGATCAAATCTGTTGAATGAGGAAACATTCCATATGTTTGAGGAGCAAGCATTGAATTCAAATAAACTAAACAGATTGCAGAAAAAAATGTGGCCACTACTGATTAAAATAAGAAGTGATTAGTGTAGCGATTAAAAAGTGATGTCCTGACTTACAGATTGGTTCGTTCCTGGTGAAGAATACATGAACAATCAAGTCAATAAATGAATCAATCAGTGAATGCACTACAGAAATTGCATATGTCTACATAACAGGCTGTTTAAGTCTAATCAGGGGACCCAATCTCAGGCAAAATAAAATGTGTATACAGAGGATATGAAGATGAATGTTGATATTAGCCACATGTGAATGTCTCAAGAGAGGAGAAATGGAAATGATCTGTCTGGTAATCAAATGGAAATAAGCTAGCAGGCCCACCTGCCTGTCTGTCCTCTTAGGGCTACTGTAGGCTACTCAAGCATCTTATGATGGTGATGTACTATGGTGGAGTCAATCTTCAATCGTCTCATGATGATGATGTAGTATCGTGGAGTCAATCTTACATGTGCACTTTACAGAGGTTAAGTCATTTCAAAACAGCCAGAGGCCTGGGCCTTACCAGAGGCTCCCTCCATCAACATGACCAATCTCAGAATCAATACTGCAGGCCCATAAAATTGATTCTTGCCAGAGATTTGTAGCATAAAATAAATGTACCGTAGGTCACGTTAAAGTAAACAGGCACAATGACACACAAGTAAATTCCCTGTGGAACTACGCTCTTGTGTAAGGTGTTTCACCCATATGTGTGTGTGTGTGTGCTGTGTGTGTGCGTTTTTGTTATATGTGCCATTTCTTTGAGCCACAGAGAATTTTTTTTTTCAAAACACATAATAATAGCAGCCCCACATGCCATCCTTTTCAGCTTAGCGGCACACTCAAGCAGTTAAGGATATTAGGGATATTTTCTCTCCAAGGCAGCGGTGGGCCTCAGGAGTGGATTGCAGCCCTCAGCTTCAGGTCTGATGGAAGATGATTGTATGTGTTTACAAGATGACTAGAGCGCACTGGTGTAATTTCATTAGAGTTTTATTTTTTATATCTCTTACACGCAGCTTAACAACAACACCCAATTGAATCTGAATGGCTCTGGGTCAGGATAGAGCCGTGGGCATATCCAACTCTGCCTTGAGCAGACTCTCATGCACAGACACACACACACACACATGCTCTCTCTCTCTCTCTCACACACACACACACACATATACACTGTGGTATTCCCAGTAAGTTCCTTGTCAGGAGGAAGGTTGGCACCAACTCCTGAATATATTAAAAACTCAAGAAAACAATCTTCACCTATGTTCATGATAGCCTAGCTCTTGGTTAAATTAACACACGCACACACACACACACACAGTGTCTTACAATCCATGATTTATATGTACACGAGTGTGAGGCATTCCAGCGTGACGCCATTAAAAAAATAATCATCTTCGTGTGCTGAGTAAAACAACACTGGGAGTTGTACACCGGCTCCTGTAATTACACTGCCAGCAGTGTGCCATTTAATTTGCCATCCCTTTGCTCATGTGTCACATTCAAATAACTATACCACACTTCAGGAGCACTGTCATCTATACAAAATAGATGAATAGATGGATAGATGGAAGGCTGGCACTAACAACTATTATGAGCTGCTATCAAACACTAGCACTTCCTCAAAAGAAAGGAGGAAGAAAGAAAGAAAGAAAGAAAGAAAGAAAGAAAGAAAGCAATGAATGGATGGATGGTGCAAATTGTATGGGTGTGTGTGTGTGTGGGGGGGGGGGGGGCTGTACCAAGCTGTATTCCTCTGGCTAGTCTGTATAGATTCAGCAGCACATCTAAATGGTTTCTGACAACAATGTGAATCCCAAGGGCGCCAGAGGCTATTCTTATCTCGGGCTCTGCAGCTGACGAGGCTTCCCACATGCAGACAGCCTCATAGCCACGCCTGCTGCTGACCAGCCCCAGCTCCTGGACCGCCAGGTAAGCCACACATCTGAGCTGCACCTCTCCAACACACAGCCCAACATTTCAAACAAAGTGGCAGTCTGTGTCAGATTAAGGCCATTTTGGAGAATGAACTGATCTCCCCTGACCACACACGTATAAAGAGGTTAACATGGACAGAGACCAACTGGACGCATCAGTATTGACATCATCTGTGCCCCCTCCCCACACACACACACACAGATAACAGACACACACAGATAATTTAAGTATTTCTCTTTTTTTTAAAAAATATACCATAAAATATTTTTTAAATTAAACCATTAAAAAGTGCTGCAAAAGCAGAGTAGAAGGAGAGGAGAAAGAGGAGTAAGAGGAGGTGTAAGTGTTGACATATCTCCACTGAATAAATGCCAGATGGGTTCCACAGCTCATGACTATATAACTACACCACCACCCCTTACCCCTCCCCCCATTAAGGACATGTAATATTAGCAGGAGGAGGTGACAGATCTGTGCCAAATAAATGCCAGGTGGGTTCAGTGACCGTGAACCTGCCACCACTACCCTCCCACTCAGTCAATAAAAGAGCGGCATCTGCAGAGGAGTAGGGGAGGAGGCCTGATTGGTTACTCACATTGGTCCAGTGGATTTTATGATATTCCCCCATCATCACTTCTCAGCACTGCAGGCCCCACTGCAGAGACCTATTAACACATTCAGTCATTTTCAGCAACCACTAGGTTTATTAATATAATATAATATAATATAATATAATATGACCCCCCCCCCTCCCTCTCTCTCGCTCTCTCTCTCTCTCTCTCCTTCCACCTTTAGCCTTGTTTGACTTGTTTTTCTTCTGGGAGATTGCTTTGTGTTTATCTATCCATTTGTTTATTTGTAAATAGTGATGACACGCACGTGAGTCTGACACGCACGTGAGAAATAAGCCAGGTGTAATGATGAGCGTGCCCAAAGTGAAATCCATTAGCTGGCTTCTGCCAAAATGTTGCTGAGGGTGGGCCATTACAATGATGAAATGATGAACCACTCCATCATTTCTCTCTCTCTCTTTTCTCTCTCTCTGCTCTTCCACTTTCCCTCTCTGTCTCTGTCACTCTCTTACTCTCTCTCAAATCCTGAAATACTCAAAAAGTGATGGAACAAAAGAGTGTTAGGCCTCTCTCTCTCTTTCTCACTCTCTTTCTATCTGCCTCTTTCTCTCTAATTGTCTTTTTCATCTTGTTGTTGCTGGCATCACCATGGAACTCTGCTTTTGCACAGCACATCTAACAAACCCACTGCATCTGCTGTCTTTCAGTAGCTACAACCAATTGCACAGAACTGAATAAGGCTGCCACATGGACACTGGCATCTGGACTGCTTCTGCTGACTGCATGGTGAGGATGGGTGGGAAGCTGAAGGTTTACAGTGGTTAGAAACAAGAGCATTAGCACAGAATGCTAATCTTGCTAGTGTCTGTGTGCTAGTGTATGTGTGCTAGTGTCTGTCTGCTAGTGTCTGTGTGCTAGTGTATGTGTGCTAGTGTCTGTGTGCTAGTGTATGTGTGCTAGTGTATGTGAAAGTGATTTGCACCAGGCTAGCTGTCTCTGGGAAGACCTTGAGAGTGAGACAGAGGTGCTAAACCTCTGGGACATGTCACCAATGCACCACAGACTGGTGAGGCATAACAAGCAGAACAGAGAGAGAGAGAGAGAGAGAGAAAGTGTGTGTGAGAGAGAGAGAGAGAAAGTGGTGTAACAAATAGGACAATGGTGTGTGACATGGCCAGATGGTGGTAATTAGAGTGGTGCGGTTTGTTCTATTATAAGAGCAATGAGTGACTAAGGGAAAGTTGATGTCAGCAAGGAGCATAATAATCTGTTATAGCAATAACACTGATTCGAACCGAAGGTTTGAATGGCTTGACTATGATTAAAAGTAATATTAAAGGCTAGAGCTGATGCTGTTATTTGTATATGGCTCTGTTTCTTTATTCTATGTTTCTGAGTGCAGAAGCAGACAATACTAGCTTGGCTCTCTTATCAATCAATTATCAATTAATAATCATTTAATTATCTGTTAGTAAGCCTAAAATGTGTTGCATGCCCTATCACGGTTTAAACAGTACAGCTGGCAGCATCAGTTTAATTGTTCCTGAGTATTTGAATATCGTACATGCAAATCTATCCATAATTAAAATATAACAAAGGCCAAGTGAATGTTCTAATTATGTAATCTGCAAAGATTATTATCTTTTCAAACAGTGCACTATTATAAAAGTACAGCGTGTTTAATTACAAATAAAATAAGGTCTCCTCGCTGCTAAAACAGAGATTCATTTGACATGCTCGTTGTACACATGTTGACTCAAGCTGATGTACACAGCAGAGAGGATGTTTCATCTGTAATTATGCTCATAGAGACTTGAGCACCGAAGGAGCTGCTTCCGGTTGAGCACACAATGCACAGTCACACCAGACATGCTAGGAGCCAAGAGTCTGACTCCGACACAGATATACAGCAACACAAAGGCTTGGAAAAAAAGCATGTTCAGGTGGAGCTTTTCCAGGATAGAGACACCCATTTCTTTGCCATAACCCAGAAAGCAACTGAGATACCCCACACCTTGGCTTTTTTTTGTTCTGTGACACTGGAAAGATGTAAAGTGCTTCATTGCCACCCTCTTGCCTTAAATAACTCCCCTGCTAGCATATCAACACGTAAGTGCTGATTTTTTAGCTGTCTTATCAGACAGACCTTCGTCCCATAGTGACATCAACCAGCACCCAAGCCGTAGACAACCTAACACTGTTAGTTCTGGTCTGTGTGTGTGTATGTATGTGTGTGTATATATGTATGTGTGTATGTATGTGTGTGTGTGTGTGTGTGTGTGTGTGTGTGTATGTATGTGTGTGCGTGTGTCTGTGTGTACATGTATGCGCGTGCGTGTGTTCCCAGGTTCGACAATGATACTGTCTGGACAGACGTCATTCATCTCTGTCCTCATCATGACGCTGATTTATGCTGACTTTGTTGCCGCTTGCATGACACATTTACTAGTTTGGACAGGAAAAAAAGAAGCCCTTGCAATGAATATGCCAGTCCTGCTGCTGTCTGACTGGTTTTCTGGAAATACAGGAATTGTAGTCAGATGTGAGCAGTCAGATATACATTACAGAATGTATTGAAATGGACAGTGAAGTGTGAGTTATAATGTATGAATGATCATACCATGTTACACCATTCCTCACAAGCAGCAATGTCTTTCTCCAGGACTGAATGACAGGGCCTGCTGTGACACTTTGAAACAGGCTGTTTACAGTAAGTTACTAGTGTGAGTAGTGTAGTGTACTAGTGTAAGTAATGTAAAGCGTAAGTAGTGTAAGTTACCATTGAAATCTTAGTCCATGTTTAGTAAAATGATCACAGTGTGAAAGGTAATAGATAATTACTTTGTGTAATTGTAGTTCAAGAATTGTCAGAACTGCCATATATTTGTTGGACTGGTGTAACATTTGAAAATGACACAGAACAATAACAGAGAGGAAAGTGAGGCAGTTTGAATCTACACAGATAAATAAAAAAAGAAACACTATCCCATTGCTAATGTTAATTGTGGGGCTTCTCTCATTTTTTGAAACAAACAAACAAAAAAACAGTAACCAACACAGTCAAAAGAGCAGGACTCAGAAATGTTTCAGAAGGCCTTTGTATTTCTCTATCTCAAGGCCCAGTCTTATTTCGTATCACTCCACAGCATAAAAGTCTCTCAATTTCTGTCTCTCCATTTTCAAGTCTCTTTTGAAGGATCTCATTTGGATAACCCGGCCAGTTCATTTTGACTTGGAACTTGGCTTCCCCACTCCCGTAATGATAACCATACTTTTTTATTCCCTGCCAGCACCTTGGTACATCACTGAAACACACACTACCAAGACTTCCTTCATCTTTTTTTTTTTATGTTTGCTTTTTCTTCACTATCACAGACATTATCAAAAATTCCCCCTGTTTAGCTTGCCTGAGCTATCAAAAAAGCCCTTTGGAGCTTCAAAGGGGCTGAGGCAATCAGATCAAAGACACCTTGCATGTTTTTGGAAATGTCTGCATCGAACACTGACGTAGCAGATCTGGTGTCTCTCATAACCTCAATTGCTTAGCAGCTGCAAGAGTAAGGAAAGTAGAGTAAACAGTGTCACAGTATGTACCTGTGTTTCTATGCTGAACCCCAATTCTGAGGTCTGTAGGTCTGTCCGATTAACCTCTACAGGCTTAGCCACCACTGTTTAGGACACTGCATTCTGGTAAGGGTCCTAGGACAATGCATTCTGGTTAGGATGCTAGGACACTGCGTTCTGGTGAGGATCCAAGGACAATGCATTCTGGTTAGGATGCTAAGACATTGCATTCTAGTGAGGATGCTATCTCCTGAAACACATTTTTACAGAACTGACTTTTCTGTGTCAATGAGAACAAGAAACTCCACAGATCCTTTTGTGTGTCACCACAATGTGTTTGGGAAACAGTGATCAGAACAGATCAACATCAGAATAGATCAGATTATGCACCATTCACACCTGGCTAATCATCAGTGTTAAGACTTGCTTTTTTCATTGTAATGTTTGCTGTTATCTGTGAGGAATAATATCTCTCAGAGATAATTGAATTAGATCTGTGTATTCAAATGTAAGTGGAGTGCCTGGAATTCTGATAAAGTTCTAAAAGGAAAGCAGACAGACAGAAACAAGCAAAAAAATATGTATATATATTTTTAAATTATTTTTCTGTTCTCACCACTAAGATGATCCCAGCTGTGGTAATTTCACCTCTGCCCTGACTGTGAGACGGCTGAGAGAGACTTTTCTAAAAGTTCAAACGGAAGCTGCAACCTTATCAAAACACCTCCAGGAACTCAGCAAAGTGGATTATGTCTCGGCTGTGCAAAACAGCAAAGGATTGTGTGCTGTCTCTGACACTCTCTCACAAATCTCCCTCTTCTTTCCCCTCCTGCTCCCTTGCTCCCTCTCTCTCTCCATCTCTCAAACCCTGTCTCCTTGTCTCTCCCAGCAACCTCATTCCAAATTTGTCCCATCTTATAAATGTTGTGCTTCTCCAGCCTCGCACCATCAGAAACAGGGTCCATCGATAGCCACGCACCTGGAGGGCTTATTCATGCATGCCATTCATTGATCAAAACAAGCTGTGGGGGAATTGTGTGTGTGTGTGTGTTTGTGTGTGTGCGTGTGTGTGTGTGTTTGTGAGTGTGTGGACACGTGTGTGTGAGCGCATGCACAAATGTTATGGGTGTGTGATGTATGTGAGTGTTTGTGTGTGTGTGTGGGGGGGGGGATTGAGCGGATTTGTGCTGCTTTTGTTTTGATCTTCAAACCAGGCTTTACGGGAAGGTGGGTGCTGGCTGCATCACTAGTAATATCATCTGTGACATTGGCACTGTATCACTTTACATAGGTGGAAGGCCACACTGATACACACCAGGCACAAGCCAAGAGTCAGTCATTTCAAAAACAAGATTCCTTGCGGTGCGTTTTTGTCTGTGTGTGTTTGGGGGGGTTCACTAGCTTGTTATTTAATGATTATCTATTTTTAGACGTCAGTCTTGATTATTTAGTGACCATGAAAGAGGGTGGGGGAACAGTGTCAGAGTGAGTGAGAGAGTGAGTGTGAGAGAGAGAGAGCTTTTTCAATCAAGGACACCCATTTATGCACTGGGCCAATGCTGTTTGTCAATAACAAACTGGAAATGAGGACCCATACTGAAATTACTTTGATCACTGTGGAGGCTCTTTAACAAACCTTCATCAATTTCCGTCAAATGCTCTACACACACACACACACAAACACACACAAATCCTGGTGTCACCCCCACAATCCCTTTCGCCTATTCCCTGAGAGCCAAGAAAGGTCAGAACCTTTGAAGTGGTGTTTGACAACAGATTGGGACAGAAGTCCACGAATCCTAATCCCTGCTGTCCGGTAATCCGAATGTCCACTACGCTAAGCTCCACTCCTCCCACACAGGGAATTTACTCCCCAGCCGGATGGATTTGAACAGTGCAAATGTTTTTCCCCCTTTTTTTCTACTTCAAAATACTTGCTGTTTATCTTCTAGAGAGGACTCATGATATTGAAAGCGATGTTCATACAACCTATGCATAGAACATAAGCACAAACACACACACACACACACACATGCACACACATTTTTATGGACACAGCATTCATTTAAAGTCAAGGGAAAACAATGTGGACATTGAATGAGGAGATGGAACAGAGGCTGACTGATAGTCGCCTCAGCATGTGCCACACCCACCCCGGACCCTGCCATCATCTCCTCTCTCTCTCCCTCTCTCTCACTCTCTCCTCCACCCCAGACCCTGCTTTCATCTCTCTCTCTCTCCCTCTCTCCTCCACCCCAGA
>JAIFZK010000020.1:5322500-5355000 GCA_027481765.1 Tenualosa thibaudeaui | reverse complement strand
TTCATTCTCTCTGTCTCTCGCTATCTTTCTTCCATTCTTACTTACTCTTACTCTTTTGTGTGCACTTTCACTCCACCTCCTCCACTGTCCTCTTTACAGTAAAGTAATTCCAGGAAATTAGAAGTGCCCACTGAGGAAGCGTGGCGTTCGACGCACCCATCTGAGCATAATTACACGCTCATGCGCGGCACACTCTAACTCTGGGCCGGCGCCCGCGGCACTGGGATGGGAGAGTCAAGGCTGATGTGCCAGCAGGGTGCCAGTGGGCCTCTAATGATGCATGCCCACTGGGCACAGGACAGCTCTTTTATGTACCAACATGGGCATTCATTTTCCATTGATCCTCTGGGCCAACCACACATTACAGTGGTGAGGTTTGGATGTGTGTGTGTGTGTGCACGTGGAAGTAATATACTTCCTTGAAGTGACAAAGGCTGAGGAGTTCGGAGAATCCTACTCACATTAATCCAATAAAGCACATACATACACGCACACACACACAGACATGCAAATAAATTATGTAAGTTTCAGGGCCATTATGCTGCATGCTAGACTGTGAAAAAGTCAAACACACACACACACACACACACACACACACACACACACACACACACACACGTTAGGGGGAAGTGATGTACTTCAGTAGTGGATCTATTGTAGTGGAGTTCACTACAGTAGATCCTCCTGATCTGCTCTACTACAGTTCCCCACAGCAGCCTTGTCTGGCCTTCATTCATGCCATCACAGGTACCACACATACTTTGTGCCTGATGTGCTCCCAATCGAGGAGACCTCTGCCAAACAGCTACCTTGCGCTTTTCTTTCCCCTGGTCCCTCTTCAGACATGCCACACACACACACACACACACACACACACACCCACGCACACACACACACACACACATCATGAAGTCATCAGGCATCGACTATGCGTTTGCAAACACAAACCCTCTCTCACTTGAGGCCGCTCTAGGTTGCACTGTGGAGAGAGAGGCCCAGACGGAGAGGGCCATCCATCTGTCCTGGCGGCAGCACGAGGCTGCCTGATGACTTGACTGATGAGTCATGCGTTATGGACAGAGGAAAGTGGGGAGGTGGGGAGCTGAGGAGGAATGGAGGGACAAACACAAATTGAGTGATATGACACTTGAGAACAGGCAAGACGCTGCTCTATTTTTGACACATCTGAAGCAACCCCCTACACACATACACACATACCTAAAAACACACACACACACACACACAAATACATACACAACCTTTCTGAAGAACTCAAAGTTGCCAACAATGGCATAAAACATACACGCACACATAAACACACAGAAAGGCAACAAAATCTACCTCTCTAAAAGGCTCAAGGAATGACAGTGATGGCATAAAACACACACACAAACATGCAGAGCTAAGAGGCAAAATGAGGAGACACTTGCTTATAAATATGCCTACACCCGTAAATGAAACTGCTGTTATAGTAGTTATACACAGAGAGTACTTCTGGTACTTCATCACTGGCTGTATTATTCATTATAGAGCATGTGTAGTTGCATGTGTATTTCTTCTGAAGCGCAACGCTTTAGCGTGTGTGTGTTTCCCAACTGATTTCTACCAGACCCAGCAGAGGCAAGTGCCAACAGACATGCCTTTGATCCTCCTGGACATGGATGTTTTTCAGTTTTTCAGTTTTTCCTTTTCCTTTCTTCTCTCTCTCTCTCTCTCTCTCTCTCTCTCTCTCTGTCTCCCTTTTTTAATTGGGTGATAGATAAAAATGAGATGTCAGAACAACAGAATAAGGGAGGAAGAGAAGGAAGGTGGGGGTAGTGATAATGCATGAGGTAAAAGAGAAGCCTCTCTTCTTGCTGCCACAGCCGCCCCACAGGCATGCAATTAAAGGCCTGAATATGAATGGCAAAGATTGCTCCACTCCATGTATCTCCCCACCTGCGAGACTGGGACCATTGGCTGTCTCCTCTCGCAATGGAGCATTTAGCAAAAGCTGTCTATGTTTATTGCTTGGCAACCTGGAGCAATATATCGTCCTGCCGAGTCCACCTAAAAATGTTGTGTTTGTGCTGAAATTAACAGACGGTGAACAGGGTGATTACAAAAAAAAAAGCGCAGCTAGGTGTTAAAACTTAAATGCTTCATTACAGAATACACTGTCTTTCTGTGCTAGATAGAGCCCTCCCACTTAAGCACTCACCCACTATATAAAACTGCACTAGAACAAGCTGCTCTCTGAAGAGCAGGGGAGAGTGAGAGGACACATGTTGCAAACATCATGATGAACTGTGATTGTTGAAGCATAGCTAACAAAACGCCGTCTTTCAACTTGTCCCCATCTAAACCATGTGTTTTACAGGCTTGGACTGCAAAGTGCCGCGCGGCGACTCTAGTGCCTCCGAGTGTCTGCGACAATGCCTATGCTTTTATACCTGTCCCAGCAGCCCAAACGTCCCCTGTTCTGCTCAGCTTGGCTCAGCATGTCCCACACTTTCAAAGAGACAAGAGGCCCGACACTCAGCCTTCCACTCCCTCAACACACCGCAACCTAACGAAGCCACTCGACTAGAAAGAGTAAGTTAGTGAGCGAGCGGTTAAAAAAAGGGATGACTCCTCTGTTGCTCCGCGCCATGCCATGCAGACGGATGGAGGCCCACTGCTGGTATAAATCTTTCCCTGGACACACCGCTCGATCGATGGTTTTGATAAATGGGAAAAGCTATGCGGTGGAGTGTTGGCTTTAATGCACTGCCAGTGCTTGGAGTGTAAGTGGATTGTGAAGAGAGAGAGAGAGAGAGAGAGAGAGAGAGAGAGCAGTGACTTAAAGAGAAGACGACACATACACCATTAATGTTGTAGAGTACTAAAATATCCCCATAGGTGCCAGAAGGCTTCGGTGGACGGTCTAGAGAAGAC
Source organism: Tenualosa thibaudeaui (assembly GCA_027481765.1). Classification (NCBI taxonomy): domain Eukaryota; kingdom Metazoa; phylum Chordata; class Actinopteri; order Clupeiformes; family Clupeidae; genus Tenualosa; species Tenualosa thibaudeaui. The sequence goes on along the minus strand of JAIFZK010000020.1, from coordinate 5,352,084 downwards.
TGCTTTGCTCTAGCAGAGGAAGCCCATCATGTAGGCAGACCGTTTCCTTTGTCTTTGAAGTTGTCCTTATATAAAGCATTTAGAACCCTTTTAATAATTCCCCTTGGAATAACATCTCTCTTAGTTTAAAGAAATAACGCTATCCTCATTATTCCCAAACAGATACCACACACATTCAAGAAGAAAACTGGTTTAGCAGCTGAAGAAATTTCAAGGCTTATTCTGCTATGATTCAGAGAGGGAAATAAGGATATTCATTCATTCAGTCAAGTTGTAATCTCTTTAGTATTTTCTCATGCAGAAAACAATTACGCCCACAGACTGTGCAGCATGGTTGTGGGCTGTATGCAGGTAAGTATTGCAAAAACCTGCTTGTTAGGATGGTGCGCTAATACAAAGGGCACAGCAGCTTCTGTGTGTCAACACATTGATTAAACCCATGTTTTGCCAGAGTCTTGTCTTCTTCTTTTTTATTTCTTGAAGTCAACCTGTTGTCAGATGACATTAAAATCGTTCTTGGGCCTCTCAAGTAGTCTTTTTATCTGCATAGCTGTGGCTTGTCAGCTCAATTAGATTCCGCTTGCACTGAGGGGGGATTAGAGAGTGTGGGCAGGCTTGAGAGAGAGAGTCTGAGACAGAGACCTAGACAGAGGCAAAGAAGGGGGTGGCATGTTGACGCCCATAATTAAAAATTGATCAGAGTTACTATGGAAATGATGAAAACTTGGGGCAAGGTGGGAACAAGTGTGCTCAGAGACAGAGGTGAGTGTTTGATGATTACGCCTCTGAATGTGCGTATTTGTGTGTGCGTGTGTGTGTGTCACACCATAGACCTTAAGGTCCATTACCATTCCTGTCAGTTTAGTGTTTGATTCTTTTTTTTGTAAAAGAAAGAAAGAAAAACAGAAGGCTGTCCTCTTTTCTCCACCTGCTGAAAGATCCACCCACCTGATGCCCCCTGCCCCCTTTGCACATTTTCAAACAAGCCAGTATAAAATCTGCACTCCAATTAGTTTGTGGACTAGTGTGCTAATAATGTGCTTGCTCATCACAGAAAAGGCAGTGGGCACAACAGTGCAAGCGACTGATTAGTATTAGTAATCATGCAGACCAAAACAAAACGGGGAGGGTCCCAGACAGGTGAGGATTGCTAGCCAACAATAAGATGGATCGCACGCTCCAGTCTACAGGCAGAGCAGTGAGGGCGGCCACATGACTGAAAGAGAAAACATGTACCCTACACACCCATCTGATACCGATAATTACTTAAAGACAAACAAATGCTGGGAACCCGCTTTTCAAGTGACTGCACTGGGTAATTGGTGGCTGCTGGAAAATTGACAGGTTGGACAATTGTGCTCCATTGAGCTTGTTGAAACATTTAGCTCTAGACAGGAGCTGTCTGTGGAGGATGTAGCCTCTGGTTTGGGCCAGACCTGGCTCTAATCTGGCCCAAATCTCAGTGGGCAGTGGAGCATACAGTCTCTTCCCGAGTCGTCTGCTATCTAAAAATAGATTTGGATGAGTGTCCATACACTTCAAAAGGAGGTGGTGTCAGAATGGACGACTAACGCATGGTTGCTGATGAGGTAACACACTGCAGAGACCACCTGCTGCTGAAGAGAGAGAGAGAGAGAGATGTAGACCCAGACACAGAGAGATAGTGGCATTTGTTATGGTAAAGAAGAGGGACAGCCCGGGCAGAACAATGAAAGAGAGAAGAGAGACGATTGGAAATGTTTGTTTTCAAACATCTAGCATTGGCACTACCTTGATTAGTACAGTCTGAAACGTTATCTAGTAAGCATTGTAGTTTTACGCCTGTTTGGCACTCAATGGGTTGTCCGTGCTAGCTGTGGACTAGACAGTTTTGATATTCATTGATACTAATGACCAGCTCAAACTGTGCCTGAGACATGTCTTGCACATGGGCGCCAAAATAAAAAGAAATCTATGCATTCTGCAGCCGTCACACAATAAATCCAGTGTGACTTTGGACCTTAATAATGGACAGACTTTCAGCTGCTTCGATCTCCTTGGGTGCTTGTCATATGGGACCCTGACAGAGTTGGAAATGTTGTCTATGGAACAGTCAGTAAAGGTCTGGACACTTCCTGAGGATACTAATCTTCCCGTCCGCCCAGCATGTGCCACAGGTGATGGATGAGCCGATCAGCTATGCTCTTTCTCCCTCTCCCTCTCTCTCTCTCTTGGTCTTCCAATTCACCATCTGCTAATAAACCTGAGACTGTGCACGGCCTCCCACACTCTTATGAGCGTAGAAGAGACGTGGAGAAACATCAGCGTAGTCTGTCTAAAGTCAGTCTTTCAGGGTAGTATGGGAAAAACTAAGCAAGAGATATCAGTTTGTGTGACAGAAAGGATAAGACAGAGAGTGTGGAGGATGGTGAAGTGTGTGTGTGTGTGTGTGTGTGTGTGTGTGTGTGTGTGTCTGTGTGTGTGTGTGTGTGTGGGTGTTTGCTTGTGCATGTGTGTTTAAATAAATTATAGGAAATATGACCATGTGAGCGAATGTATATATGTGTGTGTGTGGGATAGGCATGTATGTGTGCGTGTATATGTGTGTGTTTGTAGTGTGTGTGTGTTTCTTTCATATTAATTCACTTGGGCAGCATGCATTTACATCAATTTTCAGCATCAAAGGGGATCAGCTGTTTTTTCCAGCCCACTTGAGCTGAGATTGATTAAGCTGGTTGACCTTCATGCATCAGACTCGCAAAAATGGAGCTGGAATTTTGATCACTTTAGTGAGCAGAGAGAGAAGAACAGAGAGAGCAGATTCAGCAATGGAGGTTTGATCAAACTCTTGCGTGAGTGCAAAAACACCGCTCCCCCACCTGCCCCCCGCTCTCTCACACACACACCCACACACACAGGCACCAAGGAGCATAACTCACACACAGCACACTGCATTCAGCATGCCAAGCAAGACAGCCCAGCTTGGGTCTGAGGGATTGAGTGTGTGAATGTGTGTGCACACATAAGTATGGGAGTGTGTGTATATATTACAAAACACATTTATTCATGTATCTATTTATTTGCTTGTTTATACTTGAGTTATTATTTCCAAAACTATTGTTGAAGAATATCTTGGATATTCTGGCTAGCTGTTAGTACCTTCTATCTTGTTCCAGTGTCTCATGGGAATGATTGGGCTTGTGTTGTCCTCTGGAAACCATGGTAACAAGACAACTTATCTTGCTGTTAGGGCTACATGCATTTTCATCTTTGTCATTAGCTGTGTATACACGTATGCATTAACACACTTCATAATGTTTGCCATGGTCAGTTCTGCTGCTATTCAAAAACCAGACAACTTCAACTTCATTTTGAGACTCAAGTCTGAGTTTTCTCTCCCTAATGATGTGAAGAGACCTCCCAACTGTTTACCTCGGTCATGATATGATAGAACAGCGATAGGTAATCCAAGGCAATCAGTCATAGCAGGAGTTGTTATGTATGTTTTGATGAATAATTTGAAACGTGTTACTTTCCATTGTTCCACATAACATAAGCATGTTTTCTTGAACGGTCTGTTCTATGGTCAGTATGATTCCAGTTATAACACTACAGTAAAATACTAGTAGCTTAATTAGGTTTGTGCTCACGACCAACCAACACAGTCATATCAGACTTCATTTTATAGGTTTGGCATCTTTCTGATCCTAGTAAGACTCAAAAAGTTGGGATGTCTGTTGAGGAAAAGAGCCTCACGTCTGCGTCTTCAGTGTTGTATTGAGTGTTGGCTCACTCTAAGTCACAAAGCTGAAGATTACAGTAGGCTATGTGAGGACGATAAAGTTACCCTGCTCTTCCCTGTGTTATGACTGCCAGTAAGCTCTGCTATACACAGGAAATCTCTGAGACAGAAGCCATGGGGAAAGACAGCACGGTTAAGGGTGGATGTAATGTAATGCAATGTAAAGTAATGTGTGTGGTTGAAGCATTTTCCCCAATGGCTAAGAGATGCATAAAGATGTGCAGAGGAAGGATTCAATCTATCCAGTCGATTTACTTTGAAGCCAAAGCCCAATAGATGACCCAGTGGATGAATGGCTAGGAAGGAAGCATCGATAAAGATCACAGGCTCTTTTTTATGGAGCTCATCCAATGATTACAGCACATCCCAACAAACCAGTCAAGCACAGTACCTGGCAAAGACCTTACATCCACTGCAGAGGGATCAATTGATGGGACAGCAAGAAGCAAAAATGGAGGGCCAAAGGTCCTCTCAGTGGAGATAAACTCATGATTGCAATACTAACCTACTACACAATCACTGGTCAATAGGGATGTTAGGGGCAAATTTACATTAAAGACCAGAGCAAGCCCAAGGCTCCGACCCAATCTGTTAAACACCAGTGTGTGGTTCCAGTCCTCTATTTCCACTAGCTGGAGTTGCAGGGAAAGCTAGCAGTGATGGGTAGTAATGCTAACATAGAAGTACGGGGTAAAATAGTAGTATTCTGCGGAACAAGTACTCTTCGTATTCCTCTTTTCTACTTTTTAGTTGAATAAATGTTTTTTGACAACAGTTTAGTTTTCTTCTTCTGCTACATTGTTGCAGTTTGGGTCAGTGGTCATGTTACATGATGATTTTGGGACATAAAGCCACGTTAAGCTTTGTCTGTATAATGAGTGCCTATGAGGAGGAAAGCAGTTCATGTAAGTTGACCCTCATAATATTGGTTTCTGTTTTGATTTTTGGAGAGGTGAAAGCAGACATGACTAGTGATCCATATAGAAATGTGGTCCATGAGAAATGTGGTTATGATTGGTCGCTTTCGGGATATTAAGCTACTTTAAACTTTCTCACCTTAAGGGGTTTAGAAAGTAATTTTTTCACCATTACGTTTAGCTACATTCAAATCAAAAGTAATTTGTAATTTGAGTAACTTTTTTTTTTTTTAGTACTTTTATTAGATTATGAGTGTAAACATGAAGTACAGTAGCAAAGTGCCCACAAAGGATCCCAATAAGACACGGTTCTTTTATCCCTCCCACCCTAAACCCCACCAACACCCCACTCTTCTACATGGGAGTCAAATACAGATAAACAGTCAGACAATGCACAAATAATTATACAGACAATACCATTAGCTACTCTCTAGTAAAAAATCTTTAATTCTGGCAATACTATTGGTACATGCTTGTAATGTCCTTTTCTTGACACCCTAACCCTAACACTTGCGGAGGAAAGCTCAAGACTATAATATTAATATTATCCAAAAATGTGTGTAGCCAGTGATTCAGTGATAGATTGTGAGGGGCGGATCCAAACTTGAACAATATGTTTCTTGGCTGCAGTCAGACCAGCAAGCCAAATTTTCTTAGACCTTTCATTCATATGAATTTGTGAATTGTCATTTTGATGTGAACCCCACCAAATTTTGAATCTTTGAAGGTCTATAGCATGAAGCCTTATTGGGGCAATTAGGTCTTCATTTTTTTTCCAGGAAGAAATAGAATATGGATCCAACCAATACTTCAGACAGCGTATAGTAAATGACCAGTGATAGAATTTAAAATGAGGCAGCGCCCAACCGCCTTCTAGTTTATTGCGCTGAAGTGTAGACCACTTTATGCGAGGATGTCTACCGTTCCATATGTATTTGGTAAGTAGGGAATCGACTTTAGACCAATAACCAATAGACAGGGGCAATGGTAACATAGATGAAATTAAATGAATGCAAGGTAAAATATTCATTTTTACTATGGCTACACGAGATGGCACAGAGGCAGGCAAAGCAGCCCATCTTTTAGTATCCTCCTCCACCTTCTTAAGGACAGCAGTATAATTCAAGTTAGCAATGGCTGGAACAGAAGTTCGAATTAAAACCCCTAAATATTTTACTTCTTTGGATACTGTTATAGAAGGACGTAATATTAACTGACTCTGTTCTCCATTTACTAACATCAGAGCAGATTTAGATAAATTATTTTTAAAACCTGAAAAAACACCAAAGTTCTGAAGTACCATAATAGTATAAGGAAGAGAACTTTGGACATCTGAGATATAAAGCAATGTGTCATCTGCATACATTGACACAGCATGAACAGAGGAGCCAATTTGAATAGGGGTAATTTGTGCACAATTACGAATGTATTGCGCCAGAGGTTCTATAGAAAGGTTAAAGATTAAAGGAGACAAGGGGCAACCCTGTCTTGTGCCACGGTTTATTGAAAATAACCCCTCCAATACAGACTCTGGCAGAGGGGTTTGCATAAAGGAGTACCTAAATCATTTCTATAAACTTTGGGCCAAAATTATTTTATTTCAGAACATACCAAAGATAATGCCACTCAAGCCTATCAAAGGCTTTTTCAGCATCAAGAAACAAGAGGCCACAAGTGGAGGGGATTTTATGAGCCTCACCCAAAATATGTATCAAACGCCTAATGTTGTCTGAAGCTAAACAACCCTTCATGAATCCTGTCTGATCAGGATGTATAAGGTCTGGCAGAAGTGATTCTAGTCTACAGGCCAACACTTGTGAATAAATGTTAAGATCTGTATTAATAAGCGAAATTGGCTGGTAGATAGCACAGTCTGATGGATCTTTACCAGGTTTGGGGATAACTGAGATAAGTGCTGTGTTATGATCTCTACGGAAAGGCCCTGTTTCAATAGCAAAGTTAATGGCATTAAGCCAAATAGGACCTAGAATGTCCCACAAGGTTAGGTAAAGTTCAACCAGCATTCCATCTAGGCCTGGGGCACGACCTCTCTTCATACTTTCTACTGCCAGTTGTAATTCTTCTAGTGAAATGAGTGACTCAAGTTGTTCTGCATCCTCTGCGGGCAAAGAAGGAAGATTTAAATTCTTAAAAAAATCTGAATAGTCCTTTCCAGATGGATGACATTCACTAGAATATAGTTTTTCAAAGAAGGATTTGAAGGCTACAATAATTTCAGGGGTAGTCGTTACAGTATCCCCTTGGGCTGTTTTAATGGAGGCTATGGTTCTGCTTTTTTCTTGCTGCTTTAAAGATAAGGCAAGGAGAGGACTGGGGGGACTTCCTTGGGAATAATATTAATGTTTTGTAGTAAATATTCCACCCTGTGCCTCAATAAATTGTTTAATTCAGCCTGGCATGTTTTTAATTCGGATTGATTTTCAAGTTCTTTACATTTGTCTTCCAAATTTGAAATTTGGCACTGTCACTGTCTAAGATAGGCAGAGAACCTAATCGCATTGTTCCTGAGGCAACCTTTAATGGAGGCCCACAGGAACATTGGATTCTCTACACTGCCTTCAGTCATCTCTATAAAGAGAGTTAGTTCAGACTTCATTTGGTTAAGAAAGTATTCATTTTGTAACATTGAAGTGTTAAATCTCCATCTAGCATTCTTATTCCTTTTAATTATGTCAAAATTAAATGTTGTTTTAATAGGGTTATGGTTGGAAATATGCCTGGGAAGAATATTCAAGGAGGAGGATGCAGAAATTAATTCACTAGAGATAAGAAGGTAGTCTATTCTAGAGAGGCATTTATGGCATGGTGAATAATATGTATAATTCCTGGATGTGGGACTCTGAAGCCGCCATAGATCTACCAAATTAGGTCTTTTGCTAGATTACATAAGGCCTTGGAAGATGTTATCTGGGTATGGGTAGCCAAGGTAGTAGACCTGTCTAGGCTGATGTCAAAAACTGTGTTCATGTCTGCTCCAATAACCAAATGATACCCATCCAAAGACAGGAGGTCTTTGGTGACGTTCTGAAAAAATGCCCCCTCACATTAAATGACATAACACTATATTTATCCATTGTCACCGAGGTATGGCAAAACTACACATGTAAGGCTAAAACAACTTCTTAATGAGTGAAATGGAATCTGAGAAGCTAAAGTGTAGTTGTGCTTGTCTGTGTTGAAACAACTGTTTCCCATGAATGACCCCCCTCCCTTCATCCCTCACCCTCCCCTCACCCCTACAATAAACCAAAGACAAAATAACAGGTATAATGCAGACTGGGCACAGAACAGACCCAGAACTGCCTCGCTCCCACTTAACAATCCGTGACATCAACAACGGTTTGCACACATTTAGAGGGCCGACACAAGCCCAGTTATGAAGTAGTATATATCACCTCATCTATATGCAGAAACTCTCACTTCAGCTAAGTATAGAACAGAGACTGTAGTCCAACGTAAAGTCTTCACAATCGCCTATCTGGGAAAGACAACATAACCTAATAAAATTAAAATCATTTCCCAGTAAGCCACAAGATAGCTAAAGCCCAGAAGACACAGGATGCTAGTTGAAGTCAGCAGGGATAAAAAGAAAAGAGAAAGAGAGATAAAAAATGCAAATTGCTGACATGACCAGACTGTGCACAATGACAATAACATATCACGAAGTACACTAAGATATCGTTGGTATAAAAGTCCAGAAGTAGGCTATCTAGTCACTATCCAGTACCTATCCAGTACCAATTGCACCTGTACTGACCGCTTCTGAATCCAATACGTCTAGGAGTCTAGGAACAAACGAGCTTCCTCCGATGATTGTAGAAACTTTGTCTCTCCATTCATAATGAGTCGCTGGGTATTGGAGAAATTTCTGTATTCCTTTTTCCCTCAGCTCCCTCCTCACTGTCGTGAAGGAGCTCCGTTTCTTGGCTGTCACAGGAGAGTAGTCAGGGAAGGAGCTGAGGTTCACTCTGTCATCCAGACAAACTGATCCATGTTTCCTGGCTTCGCGCAGTATAAGATCTCTGTCATTGTAGCGGAGAAGTTTGAAGATGACAACTTGGGGTTTTGAGTTGTTGGAAGCATTCACATAAATGCGAGTTGAGTAAATTTGAGTTAACTTAATCACAATTTACTTTTTTATTATCTTACTCACATTGTTTTTGAAAGAAGTAATTGTACTTGTGCTTGAGTACAGATGTTCAGTACTCTATCCATCACTAAAAGCTAGATAACAATGTTGGAAACTTCCAAGAATTCATAGTCATGGTAGTACAAGACAAACTTAATCCCATGAGCATTAAAACCATGTCACCAAATAGAAACCCTTATCTTATAAGCTAGAAACCCTTATCTTTGGTTCATGTACAAAGAGATTTGTTGTCTGTAGAACATTTTTCTTAATAAAAAGAAAAGGTAAGTAATTTCTGTTGCTAACCCAAAACAAATTCTACCTGACTCACACGTACCTAAAAATCATATTTTTTCTGTTGTATTTTTCTCTCACTTCAAAAACTGAGCTTTTAGCCCATAATGGAAATGTGCCATAACTCACCAGTGATTTAAAGCTTTTACTGAATCAGATAGGAAATGTGACATAACATTGTGAACCTACAATGATATAAGTCAAACAAAGTGGATGGATTGTAGGTGTGTTGTGGGTTGTGTGTGTGTGTGTGTGTGTGTGTGTGTGTGTGTATGTGTGTGTGTGTAAATCAACTACAGTGGGGCAGTGTATGCTGTCTGCTACATGACACATTCTGTTTTCAACTCTGCCAACATTGCCAGGCAGTGCAGCTGAGGGAACATACACCAAGTCCCAGCCATTACTCTTTCTCTCCTATCCACTCTCCTTTACACACACACGCACGCACGCACACACACACACACACACACACACACACACGGCTGTGAGGGACGAACATAGACCAAGGCTCAGTCATCACTCCCCCTCGATCGAAGAGCAGGAGAGAGATGACAGCCTTTCACAGCTTTCCAGGAAAAGACATAAAAAGATTCACACGCCATTATGGAGCAGTCTTTCCATTAACTAGGTGAGAAGATGTAAAAAGCCCTCTCTCTCACACACATACACACACACACACACACACACACAAACACACTGAAAGAGTACAGCTGATAAATAAATCATGGACATAGTGCACTGTAGTTCATAATATGCCGTGGGGCAGGGTGGGCTCTGTACTATGTTATTCACATACAAAAAGCATAAACACACACACACACACACACACACACACACGTCAATACACACACACGTCAATATCCGACCAGAGTTTCAAATGACAACAGGTATGCATGGCAACAGAGAGTATTTATCCAATATGCTATCTGACAGGTTTCCTTCAGACAAAATAGAATTCTTCTCCCTCTTCTTCTTCATTTTTCCTCCTCCTCCTCCTCTTCTTCTTCTTTTCAGCACATTCAGTCTCCCAGTGCATGTGTTCACAGGCCTAGGCTAATTCTTACCTACATAATAGCAATTAGAAACTGCTGACGTTATCAAATAATTAGATTAATTGACTTAATTCTGTCTCCACAAAAAAGCATTTCATCAGCAGTTACATTCCCATTCCCCTAGTTCAATTAATTTTAAGTTATTCATGCAAATGTTTCATTTAGGTTGTTCATGTTGCTAAAATATCATGGTATCAGCAGGAAGTTGCCAGGTAACATGCACACACACACACACACACACACACACACACAGAGAGAGAGAGAGAGAGAGAGAGAGAAATATGCCAGCTGATACCTGCTGCAAAAGTGTTATTTGCTGGTTTGTGCCTCCTGCCAACCTCTGTCTCTGTCTCCTCTGTCTCCAAATCTCTGTCTCCCTTTCTAGTATGACTGAGGAGTGAGGCCTCTGGAAAATTGATCAGAGAGATTTTTTTTTCTAATAATAATATATTAATATTAATACTGAAATTAATTATGATTATTATTATTGTTGATAATAATAATAATAATAATAATAATAATAATAATAATAATAATAATAATAATAATAATAATAGTTGATTTATTTTAATTAATTTATTTTATCCCCACAAGTACACCACTTCCAAAAAGCAGGTAGATACCCTCTACTCAAAAGTATGACTCTCTGCTAAACTCCTAGTGCTAAACAAACTTGGGTTCCCTACATACAATAAAAATGTCTTTGACTGTATAGCAGAACACAACTAAGCTTCTATTTGGTTCCAATACAGAACAATAATCCACCCAACAAATCCCCCTGTGGCAGGGCGGAGAGAGAGGACTGTGTATTTTCTTCAGAGAATGCCTATCTCGGCCACCTTTAAAGTGTTTAAAAAAACTGCATCAGGAGACTGCCTCGGTCAGTACACTGTAAATTGGTGAGATTAATTACAGTAGAATCTCCAGATGCCTGCCCTGGCAATGCTGGAGTTATTTAAGGAACCCACTGCATGAACTCTAGTAAATATGGACTGAAAAGAGAGTACCTGCATTTGGAGGCCCCCAGGTTTCACAGCATAAAAGGAAGAGTAGCTGCTCTGCTTGTTAGCCTGTGTACCATGCCGCAGAGGAGGTTGTTATGTGTCTGACTGTGACTGTGTGTGTGTGTGAATGTGTGTGTGTGCGTGTGTGGTGTGTTCCTCAAGCACCATCACGCCACCCTGACTACCCAGGCATGTCCACATGCAAGCTCCACCTTGATTGGATATGGCTCAGTGCCTGTAGGATTCACTGGCTGTTGGCTTCAGCATCTGTGCCTTACATGCAAACTCTCTTTCTCTTTCTCTCTCTCTCTCTCGCTCTCTCTCTGTTTCATCTCTCATTTTCTGCCTTTGTGTAGTGCACGCTATTATATCCCAAACAGCAGCTGATTGATTGTAGACTTGAGTTTGTATGTCATGTACCATTCACTGGCCAGGACAAGAATGGACTCACCAATGAGCACATACAGAAAACAGACACACACACACACACACACACACACACACACACACACACACACACACACACACACCATATAAGGACACAACCATGCATGCAGCCCATTCCCCATACACCACCAACCAACCCACCCACACACAAACACATACACACACACACCCATACCAGTCTCACGTCAGTGAATGTGGCAGCCAACCTACACAGCCTGTGTGCTGGCGGTATACCCATACACACACACACACACACACACACACACACATACACAAAAACATTAAAAATACCTTCTACATACTCCCACACAGCACACAGAAACACATGCACACGCACACACACACACACACACACACACACACACACACACACTCACACACAATACTGATTCATGGATGTCCACATCACACCCTTCGTGATGGCTGTGGTATTTGCGCAACCTGTCGGGGCGGATTGATTTCCGGTACCATCCGGGCATGTGGTGGCTGCTCCATCGATGACGGAGCTGGAGGAGAGAGCGCAATCCAATACAACACCAGCGGATGCCGTACGGTGTTTTAGGAAGCGCCGTCACTCAGGTTTATAAATGGGCACGTCGTCATAACCATCACATGGCACGAGGATGAAAAAAACTATTTGCTCTGCTTCCTTGATGCTATTTTTTCCCCTTCTCCTGGCTCCCTCGATCGCCATGCCGCCTATTTGTGACGAACCATTTTGCCATAACCATTTTTGTTTTGAGTTGAGTTTGAGTTGTTCTGTGCTGTGAGTTGGAACGAGGGCTGTCTCATTTGGCCCGACCAAGCTCTTGTGTGAACTGCACTGATTCAGGTATTTAATATATTTTTTTTTTTGGGAGGCCCGCGCTTGTCTGGCTTGGAAGCAGCATAACCATACACGGAAATCTGTGTTTGTGCGTGGATGTGTGTGTATACAGTTATATGCCAATGCAAGTGAGTGTATGGGGTGCGTTGTGTCTGTGTACACAAACGCGGCTCCTGTTTAAAACGGCCTCCAAATTACTGCCGCAGGCTGTTCGTGTTGGTTGCTATCCCTGCCTGCGCAACAGTCTCCCCTTCACCCTCTCCTTGTCTCATCCAAATCAATACTCTTTGGCAGGCAGGCAGCCAGGCAGATTGGCATGTGAGTGGCACTGATCAGAAAGACTACAAACATGTCCAAGTCTGTGCACATGAAACAGGACGCACATCTTCCAGGCCGCAGAGGGCTTTAGTTTGGGCACAGAGTGGTGGTGGTGGTGGGGTGAGTGGGAGTTGTAGTTTGTCTGGAAAAAGGGGTCGTAATAAGTTTCATTGTGTTTGTAGAGAGATAACGTGTTTGTGAGAGAGTGTGTGTGTGTGTCTGTAATCTGTGTGTGTCAGAGAGAGAGAGAGAAGAGAAAGAGAAATTGAATGACATAATATCAGAAAAAGTGGAGTGGTCCTGGAATAAATGTGTTAGTGTGTGCATTAGCATGTTAGTCTGTGCATTAGTGTGTGAGAGAGTTTATGTTTCAAAAGTGAGAAAGAGGAAACTATACCATTTATGTGTGTGTGTGTGTGTGTGTGTGTGTGCATGCATTTGTGTATCTGCTCATGCGTGGGTAGTGTCGAGACAACCCAGACCAATTAAACCAGTCCCACAGCTGTGTAGGAGGGGTGGTGCTTGGAATGCGTTGTACAGTTTTAAACCATTAACAGGAGAAAATTGATCTGTTTTGCAAGCTCCCTTCTATAGTACCAGTGGCACTTCATTTGTTAGGGAGCCAAAAAACAAACAAACAAACAAAAAAAAAACAAAGAGATGAGTGAGCGTGTGTATGTGTATGTGTGTGTGTGTGTGTGTGTGTGTGTGTGTAACAGGATGAATAAAGACCAGGGTGCTAATAGTGAGTATTTGTTGTCTCTGTTTACCTATCTGTTTGCGCATGAATAAAAGAGAGTGAGTGACTTTTGTTTTGTTTTTGTTTTCCACGTCTGATTTAAAGAAGTTTTTGGCAGATACTTCCAAGAGACGTCCCACGGAGATGACAAATCTTTTGGGGAGGAGTTTGGCTCTCAAACACCTCTGGTGCCCAAACGTGTGTGTGTGTGTGTGTGTGTGTGTGTGTCTGCAGTGTCGGCACTTCTCTTGTTTTGCTGTTTTTAGCTCTAATTCTGTCATCATGACGGAGGATTTCCAACTGTGTGCATATATTACAGCCCCACTTCCTCATTAACCACTTCATCAAAAGCTGCCATACGGAAGCCAAGACGCCTCCTCAGAAACACACACACACACACCACCACCACCAACAACAACAACAACAGCTGATCAGCACAGAAGCACTAATCAAAGTTATGCCTTGAAAAACACGGCCAGGTAAATGTCTGGAGCGGTTCCTATGTGGTTCAGTCATGGCCTACTGATTAGGGCTTCGAGGGGTTGGCAGTCTGATCCCCAACCGGTGGACCATGGCTGAAGTGCAAAACATCTAACCCCTCATTGCTCCCTGGGTGCTGTTAGCAGGCAGTCAACAGCACCAGGTTAGTGAGTGCTTTACTTCACTGTGTGCTCTGATTCACGGTTGGGTTAAATGCAGAGACCAAATTTCCCTCACAGGATCAAAAGAGTGTAGATTATTTTTTATTATTATTGTTCTTATTATCAAAATGTTTCATCCATGTGTATGGTACTTATATGAATATTTGCAGGAGACATTCATGGATATACACATTATATAGGCCTATGTAATTTACATATGTTAACATGAGCCAGAGCAGTGCCAAAACCAAGGCTCTACTGGTCCCAAATCCATCACAGAGACAGCTACTATGTGGATACTGGCACTGGATATCATGAAACAGCACAGACCTTAGATTACTCCATCTGACTGAGAGCAGTATCTCATCAAATCAATACACTTCGTCAGAAAACTGGTGTGCATCAGATCCGCCATTTCTGGCCTTAGTCTACCTTATAATCAGCAATAAAATATGGATATCATTGGTCCCTTTATGATGTAGCTTAGTGGTATGTTGATTATGATGACAATGAAGGTAAATCCATAGCCAAAGGGATGTATTTATGTATTCCCGATATCAGAGAGATTTTTTTTCTTAATGCAAACCTATAGTATTAGAATTCAGCTACTGAGATACAGCTTATATCATCACATACCATGTGCAGCATAACACAATCTCAATTCACCTTGCATATTAGTTATTACTCATAGATTACAGGCCGGATCTAGGCTACAGTATATCCGCTAATACATTTACAAGGAAATGTCAAATTGAAGCTCTCTCTCTCTCTCTCTCTCTCTCTTTCACACACACAAACACACACATTTTTTTTTTAATTATAATAATCAACCATTTAATGAATGGGATCACAGTGCAATCCAAATCTAGTGGCTGTTGCATTAGTAAACTGTAAATTGCTTGAAGGACTCTTATATAGTAACCTGTGAATATGAACTCACTTCTAAAAGGGCTGAAAATCAGATGATGATGCAGGTAATAAGTTGGTCCAGTCTTACCTGTAGACCAGTGTGTCATCAGTAGAGCTGTTGTACTGGACCTGGTACATCCTGATCCCGGGGTGGTTTTGGGGTGGCCATCGGATCAGAGCTGAGTTCACTGTTAGCTCGACCAGCACCACTCTCCTCTCTGGACCCCCGCGGGTGTCATTGCCCACCCCAGCCCCCACCCCGACTCCAGACACCACAGAGGTGGACTTGGCAGAGGTCAGGATGTCGGAGGGTTCGGGCTCGCGGGCGGCCCGGCTGGTGCTGTTGGCCATGTGCGGCAGCGGGTTGACAACCAGCTCCACCGTGCCCGTGGACTCGCCGGCAGCATTGGACGCGATGCACGTGAACGTGCCCGAATCCTTGATCGAGGTGATGTTGATGTCCAGGCTCCCGTTACTGAACGTGAGCATGCGCGACGTGT
The DNA here is from genome assembly GCA_027481765.1 of Tenualosa thibaudeaui. Lineage (NCBI taxonomy): Eukaryota > Metazoa > Chordata > Actinopteri > Clupeiformes > Clupeidae > Tenualosa > Tenualosa thibaudeaui. The sequence goes on along the minus strand of JAIFZK010000020.1, from coordinate 5,336,506 downwards.
TCGAGATGAGACGGCCCTCCGGCGAGATCCAGTGCACGTCTGGATCCGGGTCGCCATTGGCCTTGCACTTGAGGCTGGCCGGCTGACCTTCCATGGCGAAGGTCTTGGCCGATTTGCGCGTGATGACCGGTGGGTCGCAAATGAACTCCTCCTCGGGGATGGTCCAGAAGTACTTGGCGGTCAGATCAGACGGCGAGGCACACGTCTCCAGGTCGTCCTCGCGCGTCAGCCGTCTCAGCCACAGCAGCTCGCAGTTGCAGTGCAGAGGGTTTCCCCCAAAGCTCATGACTAGCGAGGACAGCGGCGAGCCTTTGGATTTGGCATAGACGGGGATCCGCAGGAAAAGTGGGTCGGGTGGGATCTTCTTCAGCTTGTTGGATGTCATGTCCAGGCGCGCCAGCTTGTGCATGTTTGTAAACACGCCCTGCGGCACGTGCTCGATGAGATTGTGGTCCATGTTGAGCGTGTTGACGTTGGTCAGCTTGCTGATGGTTTCCCATGGCACATCCACCAGGTTGTTGTAGGAGATATCCAAGTCCTCCAGGGTGCCGAGGAAGTCGTCAAAGGCATGCGGCGAGATCTGGTGCAGCTGGTTGTTGGCCAGGATGAGGTGCCGCAGGTTGGTGAGGCCACGGAAGTGGTCATCCGCCACCACGCTCAGCCGGTTGGAGTCCAGGTGGAGCGCGCGCAGACGCTTGAGGTCGGCAAAGGTGTAAGGCATGATCTGGCTGATGGTGTTGCGCGAGAGCGTCAGGTGGAGCAGGCTGGTCATGTTGGCGAAGTCGCGGCGGCGCACGGCCGTGATGAAGTTCTCGGTCAGGCGCAGCTCCACCGTGCGCCGGTCGATGACCGACGGCACGAACAGCAGGCCCGTCTTGGCGCAGAGGATGGCCAGAGATGGTGACAGGTTCTGGCACATGCAGCGCTTGGGGCACAGCTGTGCTGACGCCGACCCAGCCAGGAGCAGCATGGAGAGGAAGAACCACTCCATCCCTCACAGAAACTACGAGAGGAGAGAAGAGAGAGAGAGAGAGAGAGAAAATAGAGTTAGAGGAACAGAGACACTCAGAAACTCAGAGCAGCAATTCTGATACAGATACTCTATAGCCTGAAACAGCTTAGCAGAGGAGCCAGTCTACTCCTTACAGAAACAAGGAGAGGAGAAGAATAGAGACACAGTCAGAGACACAGTTATAGACAAAGGTGCAGTCAGAAGCAATATGGAGGATGAACTAGGAGAGGACAGGAGACACAAATAGAGAAGATGAGAGAGATGGATAAACTCTGACTGGTTTTCAATCGATGTAGCCTGGAAGAGTATGACGTAAGAAGTCATTTTTTTCAGGTTTTTCAGGAATTACAAAAAATGAACAAAAATACCTTTTTAGATGATATCAAAAAAACAAAAATAAAAAAAAAAACAACAAAAAAAAGAAATTACTTATTTTAGCAAGGTAAAGATATGGGAAAGTTCTCTATTAAATATATATGATCCTTTCCTTTATGCAAGTCCCCATATATAAAGTGTATAATCCTGGCAAACATTTAAAAGTGGGCAAACCACTCCATCCTCACAGAAACTAGGAGAAGAGAAGAGAAAGTTAGAAAAAGAACGATAGAAAAGAGACAGATACAGCCAGGAATAGCCTGGTAGAGGAGCCAGTCTATCTTTTACAGAAACTTGAAGACATGGGAAAGGGAATAATGAAAGCATTGGAGACAGAGGAAGAAAGGAGAAGAAAAGAAGAGTGAGACAAACAGCTTTTCAGTGTTTACTTCACGCCAGCTGGGAGAGGGGCAGAGGACAGAGGAAGGAGTGAAGTGAAGTGAAGTGACTAATCAGGGGGGGATATGCTTTATGCATAAAGGCATGGAGCATCAGCAGGATGGGGACAACACACAACAGAGAGGATATGAAGAGAGAGAGCAAAAGAGAGAGAGAGAGAGCAGGAAGAGAAGAGGATATGAATGCAGACACCCAGTCTAATCCGCAAGAACATGAGGAGCATGAGGAAGATCAGCCATGTCATCTCTTACACAAACAAACACGTGAAAGGATAGAGGGATGGGGGGAGATGGGGGAGGAGAGGGTGAGAGCTGGAAGCTTGATAGCTTGAGAGATGGGGACATTAAATTAGCAGGTAAATATGAACAAAAGACGGGCAGGAAAAAGAGAGACAAAAGAAGAAAGGGGAGGGGAGGGATGGTACTGATGCCAATCAAAAGGAACAAACACTCTCATCTGTCGCTCGGTGAGGAAGAGGAAGGAGGAGACGTGCAGCCATAAGAACTCAAAAGAGCTACCAAAGGAGAGGAAGAGGAGGGGAGTGTATGTGTGTGTGTGTGTGAGTGTGTGTGTGTGTGTGTGTGTGTGTGTGTGTGAGGAGGGGGCAGAAGAGAAAAAAAAACAAGAGAATAGTAGTATGAGAAAGAGCAAGACAGGTGGAGATACAGTACGACACAGATGTGTCAAGGGTGGGGGCATTTGGGAGGTTATGGGGACGGGAAACATAACACAAAATAAAAAAAACACAGCCTGAAAGAGAAAGGAAAAAAACCCCAGAGAAAATGGTGAAGTGGAAGACATGGGAGTAGTAGAGAGTAGAGAGGCTTTTAAAACAGGTTTTAAAACAAATGTATTGGACCAGCAGTTTCTAAACGTTTACATGAATGCTTGCACTGCATCAGGACATGGAAAAACTGTGAAATCATGAGGAAGGGCAGAGCCAGACAGGACTGAAGAAACAGACATGAACACGGAGAGAAGAGGGATGGAGAGATGGAGAGATGAGGGGAAAGATAGATGCTGAGGCTGACCTACAGGGGAAAAAGAAAGGGGTGGAGAGATTACAGCTACAAGGCCAAGAGAAAGAGAGAGTAGAAAGAGAGAGACAAGAAAGATGAAAAGAAAGAGAGAGAGGGGTAGGGAGAAAACAGACTGCTAGGTGAAACTGAGGCGGAGAGGGAGGCTGATGAGAGAACAGATAGGAGAGGGTCTCTGGGAAGTTTTCTTTAGCATTGACTCTGGGCTGCATCTTCATTCCCACAGACAGTTGTTGCTGTGGAATCAGGTGAATCAATACAAACACAGTCTTTTAATGGGGTTGCTGTTCAGCCTCGGCTCCGACTAGCACCCCCAGGGACCTTCAAATCTACACACGCGTATGCTGATAGAAACAGACACTGCTCTTTGACACCACTCTGCAGCAAGGTGCATACGTTCTGTGTGTATGTGTGTGTGTGTGTGTGGTGTGTGTGTGTGTGTGTGTGTGTGTGCGTGTTTCTGTGTGTGTGTATCTGTGTGCACTTATATGCAAGGGCAGGTCAGGGAGTTTAGTAAAAGAAACTGAAGAACAAGGCCGTAAGGCTGTGTGCATCGTCTACAGATCAAATCCACTTCAATGAGCACGGCTAACATATAGGACCCTATAAATAGCCCTTCACAACAAATTGAGACATTCTTCAAAAGGAGTCCTGAAGACTGTTGTTTTGTATGAAAACACAAAAATGCAGAGTACAACAAGCAGAGACAGGAATGACACAAAGCGAAATATAAAAATAATAACATGATTCACAAGAGCTTTTAAGTGTCTTTCATAGTGTATGACAGATTCCCCAAGTATGCAAACCCGCGATGTTGATAGAGGCTTTCCTCGAAGGGTAATATGTGCAATGTGCTGCCATGTGCGGGGCACACTAATGCTTTCATAAGTGTCATTCTGCAGTCATGTTAAGGTGGTCCATACAACATGCGCCCGGTGACAGCGTTCGGGGTGTCGGCTTTGACATTCCAGTTATCGGCTTTAGCGCTTAATGCCTGGGAATCTGCACGGGATTTGTCCTAGCCCATTTACCGGGCCCTTTGTTTGCTCACTGTGAAAGTAATAAAAGAAACCACCGTGCCCCGTCTGCTCCTCCTAGCCCACTACATCAGTGTGGAAACGGCACAGAAATGCAGACCCACCCACTGGCATGCAGATCTCCAGAAAAATACTGTTTGACTGCACACAGACACCATGGAGCAAGCCATTATATGGATTAACATGACGACGAGAGAGCAGGACTAGAAAATATTATAGAAGAAGGAAGGACTGAAGAAAGAAAGAAAGAAAGAAAGAAAGAAAACGACAAACGACAAAAGGGGGTAAGCTTTAGCCCATGTCCTCTGATTTGTTTTCAAGTCTTAAATACTTCAGTGCGCTCTAATTAAAAACAACAAACCACCCTCCCCTAGTAATTGGAGTAAATGGGGGTGATATTACTGGGGTAATAAGAACCTACTGCTGTATTCAGTTTTTCAAATAAATGCTTTTAACAGCACAGAGACAATGTGTGGCCAGACTTCTACAGTTTTACGTACCTCCCTAAAAGCAGTCAACACTTCACTTCAGGTTAGCTTTCTCCTGCTCACTGCTGCTGCTAAGTAATTAGATTAATACGCTGCTAAGGTTGAGTGGCTTTTTCAAACTGTCAGCACCTAATACTGTTTGATTTTTCCTCATTGTTCACAATTAAATTATATGTCCCCAATGATACCAACCAATTTTCTTCAATAAATAAGTTCAAAAATGCACAGCAAACATAACATATGTAAAGCTAAAGAGCAAACTAATGCACTGTTTGGACATCAGACATGTCACTTAAATGCACACTGCAAAAAAAAAAAAAATACTGACTGTTACAGGCCTTCCATAGATGAATAAAAAAAAAAATAAAAACTCTGTTAGAGTGTCCCTCGCCCTACTCCAACTCTCTCGACTACAATTATCATCTGCCAAGGAGCCCTCATCTGCTCTGCTAACTACCCCTAAGCCCCTGAGACTCGGCCTGAGCTGGATGTGACTGACCCTCTCGTCCTGGCGTGACAGACCTGTCTCACAGCCCCACAGCCATCAAACCGCCGTTCCACATCACTCAGCAGTTTCTAGAATCCCCCCTCCTCTCCTACTTCCCCACCCCTCCTGTCCTCCCTCTCCCTGGCCTCTCTTTATACCATCCCTCCATCCCCAATCGGGTTGCAGATGCCATTCCAAATTTCTGACAGCACGTGGCCTTGTTTAAAAAAACAAAAACAAATCCCAAATTCCCCCTTCTCCTTGCAGGCCTCCAGGGTGGCTAGATGTCAACAGAAATAATGCGCTGGCGTCGGCAGTATCACGCTGACAGCATGACAGAGTAAGGCTCCAACTGCTACATCTCACCTCACACTTTGACATGTAGTGGCCCCGAGCTCCACAGCTCCAACCGATCAACGCATATGTGAAAATGGAGTGAGGAAGCGTGACAGAGTTAGAGAGAGAGAGTTAGCTACAGTGTGTCTGCATGGCTGTGTAACAGAAAATAGACCTTTTGTGAAGGACGAACCTAGATGTCCATGATGCATCATAAAATGAAAAATAAAATGGGAATTTGGGGGGACCGTGGAAGTGCCTTCACCCTACGGGTCCAGGGAGTGGATTCCCCTGGGAGACAGACAAACAGGAAGTCTCTGCACCTCCTGGAGGTTATTTACGCTTTCGGCATGCGGACAGCGGGAGCCGGGGAGGAGGGTGGTCTCTCTGGGAGAGCAGTAGGACACTAATGCTAGCTGGCCCCGTGGGCACTGCTCAATGAAGATGGATGGGAATGCTGCAGACCCCCTCCAGTGTGCTCCACTCCGCTCCACCCCATTGGCACCTTAGCCCTGGGAGATGCTTCAGTGCTAAACTGAGCTCCACTCCCATCTGCTGTGCTGGAACCACAGGTAATAAACAGTCACACACAAACACGCACACACACACACACACACACACAAGAACAGACACAGTGCACACAATAAATACCTATTCACTCATATGTTCAGGCATCGCACAGACCTACAACACACATAGAAAAACACACACACACACACACACACACACACACACACACACACACACACAGAGGCATCACCTCATTTCTTCTATAGATACAATGACAGGTGGAAAAGCCGTGACATGAATTGACATGAATGTGACCTTTATGCCCAGAGTAAGAACTAATGGATTGTTCACTGGTCTCCAGAGGCCAATCTCCAACTCCACTGAGGACTAAACGGCAAGCACTCTTTCTCTCTTTCTCTCTACCGCTCTGAGCTAATGGAGGCTTTCTCCTGGGAACACCCTCTCCATCCCCTCAAGTACAGCAAATCTAATGACCCAAGTACTGAACTATGTACAAGTACTTGGACCTAACTGTTCTAAAGGTTGGATTAGGTTGGATCACACAGCAGATGCCTGAGAAACAACACAATCAGACTCTGATGCACTTTAAACTGCCATGCTGAATATGATAACATGTGAATAATTCATGACAATCTGTAGACAAAACACTCAAATCTCACAATCTATTATTTTCACCATGTTACCACATTATTGTGTGGAGATGGCACAAGTTCCTGTCATCATGCAGAAATATCTATGATGACAGGAACTTTAATGCTGCCAAAGGGTGGGGGGATATTTTGATGTCTTAGCAAGGGGGCACTGTTTTGAGCAGAACAACATCCCAAAAAGGGACTTGGAAACAAACACAAAAGAGCAATGCTATCAGAACAAACAAAGCCTCTTTGTGTTAATGTTTCAGAGGTACTGATGCAACAATACTCTTCTGCAGAGAGGAGGCATTTACCTTAAGGGTCCAGTGATTCATCCAGCACTGCTCTGGCATAAGGACGAGGGAGGACGGAGGGAGAATGAATTAATGCTCCATCCATTAGATGACTATTTATCACAACAGCAGACCTGAGGAGTTGCATAATACCTATTAAGCCTGTCTAAAGACTCGTTGAAGATGTTGAGATTTATTTATTGCGTTGGTATAATGAACATGTAGCATTACGGAAATTTGCCCTCTTTCACACTTTTTGCTTCTCTTCTCTCTTCTCTTCCCTTGCATTTTCGTCTCATTTTGTCTTCTCTTCCCTTCTTTTGCCCTCAATTCTCCTCTCTTCTCTTCTCTTCCCTTGTCATCTTCTCTCCTCTCTTCTCATCTTTTCTTCCTCTTCTGTGTTTCGTGAGGCAGTTCAAAGAGTTCAGAGCCCAAACCCTTAAGGGGTGAGTCCCTGTGCCTCTATCATCAAGATCCCATTACCAGCCCTGCTTGTGTGTCTTTCCAGGCAGAGGATAACAGGAAGAGCGAACCACATAAAACAAGAGAAGAGAGAGGAGAGGAGGAGATGGCAGGTTCATAAAGTGAAACAAAAAATAAAGGAAAAAAAGAGAGAAAAGCAGAGAAAAAAAACAAAATGACACTTCCCTTTCAGAATGGGATATTTTTCCGGATATGAGGCATGGTGCACCATTATTGGTCCAGTCGTCCATCTGAGTGCAAGCTGTGTCTCATAGCAACAGTGACTAAGCACAGGAGGGGGAAATGGAGCTTCATGTGAACTCCACACCTGCACATATATGGTGACAATCTTCTCACATGTCCCCTACGAACCATCACTAGACATGGAAGCAGTAGCAGTAGTAGTAGTAGCAGCAGCAGCAGTAGCTGCTCCACATCACAGAGATTACCCTTCTCAGTATGCTTCAGCTAATGCACCTCGCCATACTGCGCCGAATCACATCGGTGCTGTCCAGCAAATACATTCTCAGCAAGCCATACTCCATCTCTTCAAAACCAAGAGCCCAGGGACATGGCTGGAAATAGCTCAAGGGGGGATTTGATGATTGACAAGCTGCTTAATAGTCTTTCAACAGACTATGACCCAATGCTAAGTCTCAACATGCAATTAGTTGCCTGCATTTCTTGGAAAATAACCGTGATGAGCAGCTGGTCAAACACACACACAACGTGCTTCCAGGAAAAACAGAGCCGTGCAGATTACATTATCGCCTTTCATTTGGGAAGCAGAGCAGGCTTAAACCAGGGGAGGTGCGGAGGGAATTTATATTCCCAGCATCTTCAAAGGCTCATCTTGGACCTGAGCCTGGCCGATAAAGTATCTGGCTGTGCGTGAGTGAGTCACCATAACGCTTCTCGCGGAGCAGGGTCCCCATTTCTCCCGTAGCCGTCTCCCTTATTACGGTGACCGCCGCAGCTGCCACACACCACCCGCCATACGCCACGGAGGAAAAGAATCCGCTCCCAGGAAAGGGGGTGAATCTAATGGGGTCACAAAGCAAATAAAAGTACTCTTCATTTGAAACCGATGGAAATAAGGAGAGAGAAAAAGGAAAGATCCTATTCCATTGACATGGTGGCAAGCCAGGGGGAAAGGTGTCTGGGTGTATTGAAGAATGGTATATGTGCTCGACAAGCAGAGAAAGTTTCTGTATGTGTGTGTGTGTGTGTGTGTGTGTGTGTGTGTGTGCATGTGTGTGTGTGTGTTTCAGAGGGAATTTTTTGTGGATTACATTTTCTGTGGACATTCCATGCCCTGCATTAGCATCAATTACAGTATTTACTGAGTGAGGATCGCTGCGGTCCCATCCGTACCCACTGGCTGGGCTCACACCACACGTCTGTAAGATGCTTGCTGTCACTCAGCAGATGCTGAGGAATCACAAGGCTGCTGGGAACTTTTGTGCTTATGAAAACAAAACATCTCACATAGCCTTCAGATGCACATCTCACATAGCCTTCAGATGCACATCTCACATGGCCTTCAGATGCACATCTCAAATAGCCTTCAGATGCACACACAGCAAGCTAAACAGTGTGTCCGCCTGATTAGGCAAAAGGTTTGGCTTGTAGCTTGAACTTGAATTGTAGCTTGAAGATTGCTGCAATTTGGCTTGGCTGTTGCAAGCAGTTATTTCACACCATTTCATAAGTACATATAGCGGGGGTTCCCATCAGAAAAATGTAGAATATATTGTGTGTGACATACTGTATAATCTGTTAAAGTACATCCATCTTGGACAACCCACAGCTCTCTCCCACAGTGGAAGATGTTGCGCAATCAGTGGTTTTGTTTTTGGTCCATTTTCTTTTAGAATGCATGTTACTGTAACAGATTAGAGTTCTGTGTCTGCAGCGCGCCCGCACTGTCTGCGAGAAATGGATGAGAGTACTATTTTTCCATGCACGGTGGTTTGAGACTGTTTCTGGTGTGAATACACAAGAGCATGTGCATTGCGAACGCACAGCAATGGCTATGGACCGTAAGCGTGCTGACTGCTGTGTGAATGAGACATAACATTGACATCAATTAAAGAAAATTGGCTATAGGGTGGCTACAGGTGTGTTCTGTTTTATGTGTGCTCCATATATACCTGCAGCATTAGGGGTCTGTTAAGTTTCTGCAGACACAGCTGCACAGGTTTAAAAAGCGCACTGAGCACAATGTGATCCACGGGCAAGGCTGGTTTTCAAACCCCCTTTTTACAATAAAAAAAAAGCTGTGAACATAATATGTATACATCTGCCAGCCCTGTTTTTAGTGAATGAATGGACATTTCCAGGAGGTACAAAAGGAATTGTCTCCTTAATTGATCTACGATTTGTATAGGCACCTTGATAATGCAGTGTTACTGTGGGAGCTATACAACATTATACACTATATAATTACAAGGGGCACAGGCATTTATATCTGGTTGTATAACAGATGTTTCTAAACAGGGTAATTACAAGTCATTGTAGAATCTGATATTTTACAACTGTGCATGTCAGTTTTTTGTACACAATATAGCTACTCCTCATAAACAAAGACCACACAGCAGCTGACCATCACAGCCTGTTGCACAGGCAAAATGACCTCTCTGCATGAGATGTGTCAGGTCATGGCCAATGCGTGCACTATGGACAAGTGTGAATAAGGGAATCTGGGTAGATGTGCATGTACGGGCACATAAAGGCTGGCAAAACAGTGGGATGTAAGCAACACTGTTTTCCCTGGAGCGGAGCTCTGCTTACGTGCAGTTCATACATAGTTGCACTTACATTCACTCACATGTGCTCCTGATGCACTCTTGATGCACACAGTATCATCTTTGCAATCCCTATAACTCCAAAGGTGCAATTATGCGCCTGTCGGTACATAACAGGACTGGATAATGGATGAAGACTGTGAAGGAGGTGCACTTCACCTCCTCCTCCTCTTGTTTCTCCATGGGTTCAGCTCATTAAGTCTCTGTGGCTTCAAATGCGAGTGTGCATAGCATAGCAACTAGTGGAGCATCATCCAACCACACTGACAGCAGACTCATTTACAATCCAGAACATTTATCTTTTCTTGTTTTCTTGCCACCCACTCAACCCCCCCACCCCCCCCCCTGACCCCACCACCACCACCATCAAGGGGCCATATGGCATATGGCTCATGTCGAAGGGAGACTGCGTTCGGCACTGTTTTCGGGACATGCAGGCCACCTCTGTCTGAGCTAAGTTTTCATCCATCACTGTAAGTGGTTGACATCCCTAATGCGCTGTCTCTACAGTCACAGTGGATGACAGACTGTCCTACATGTGAGAGAGAGTCCTCATCAAAGTTGGCCGATTAAGCACAGGCATTTACAAATGAACAGCACACCGGAAAACAATGCAAGACCAACCAACCTGACTGAATTCATTTTCCACAGGCTGCAGTATTATGTAACATTCACACAATGACAGCTTAAAAAAAAAACCTTAGATGCACGTTTCTCTCAGTAGCAGAGGCACTTGGTCACACACTCACAGCAGGGCATGGCAAGTAGGCTTTTAACTCTCTATTAAAGCAGTGGGTGTGTGTGTTTGTTATTTGTACGTGTGTGTGCAGATGTGTAGTTCAGTGTGGCACTGAACCTTTTGCCATGATGCTGAGAGCTAGCCTTGCTTTCAGCACGACTTGGTGGCTTTGAAAGGGAAATCAGTGCCCTGTGTGTGTGTGTATGTGTGTGAGAGAGAGAGAGGAGGGCAACGTCAGAGGACCTCATTCACAATCTCAGTGTGCAGCTGTCCCTCTAGGCTCTGCTCTCTGAAGTGATAAGACAAACTGTTTAAAGATATATGCACAGTTTCTGAATGTAGTTTTTTTTTCTCCACCCCTCCCTTCTTCTCTTCTCCTATCCTGGATACGTAGCTTTTTCCGCGGCGCGGTGGCAGCACAGTGTCTGCGTCAGCAAGCCTATCTATAATTGGCCCCCACATCCCCAGCGGAGGGAATCTGAGCAGAAAGTGGCGATTGACAGATCAAATGTTCGATCTTTCACAGTAAATTTGTTCTCCTGCACAGTTTTTATTAGTCTGTTTTTTCCCCTTTACTCTTCACAAGGACAGCACAGATATATGCAGTGTAAAACCCACTGGGGACACATTGTATAAGAGTAATGAATGATAATAGCTCTCTATTCTAAAATGCACCTCTGAAGCTCTCTGAAGCATCTCCATATTATTTCACTGGGGGCCAAAGGGTGCCCAACCAATGCAGGGTGAAGTCAAGGATGGCTTAGAACAACTACGGCAGAAAATGGCTTGGCAGAGTAATGCATTTTGGTTATTTACAGAGGGAGCATGAAAAGACTTCAGATCAATATGTGAGATGGAACATTACCATGGACAGTAAGTGGATGGGTTTTTTGAGGAAGAGACACAAATCCAAAGTTCTCTTTGATGTCAAGTGTAATCGAAGGTAGCTTTAACTCTCCAAAACACGAAACTAAGCATGTTGTTGTCTGGTCCATATCCAACCATGCCTTCTCACCAATCTGCTCATTTTCTTCATAATGATAATCATTATGAAGATCAGATGCATAAAGATAAAAATAAAGATAATTGCAGATAAACATGTTAGTTATTAGGCTGTGATGGTTATTTCAGTTATTTGCACTTCTACCACTGTGTCATTGTTGCTAACACATGACACTTGCTGAGGTACGTCTGATCCTGTGCTTATATTACATTCTATGGGATGTTACAATATTGGCTAACATGAGAGGGGTTTTGACTGTAAAACAATCCTGATGAATAAAGATGAATTAAAGAAAAGAATGACAAATCTGTGGCTAGTTAGCATGTTTCAATTGCACAGAACTGTGGAAACACAATATCAGGCAACAAATGGTGACAAATCTCACACAATGTCATGACTAAAATAACCAGAGCAATCTCTCAGTCCAGAGGGTCAGAGAGCCCCCTGAGCTGTATTGCTATTCTAAATGAGAAAATCAGGGCAGAAACTCTCACCAGGAAAATGGCACTGTGAAAGTACAGCACTGGGCAACACTATAACTATAACTGCCTGGTTTATCAAATCACATCCTTGTAGAGGAATGGTAATAGAGACAATAGGAATCCATCTATACCGTCAAATATGCGCTGAAGACTACCAGCATCGGATGCCATTTCAGCCTATTTCTGCAAGCTGCAGGAAGACTTTGTAGAAACAATAAAATTAAATTTGTACACAGTGGAGCCAAACAATTACAAACATTACTGTCACCTCACTCTACCCCTTCAGAAACGACCACTCCTCTGCCAGCCTATAAAATGAGCATAGAAAATGGAGATTATGAAAAAAAAAAGAATTGTCTCATCCTCCCAAAGATACACCAGCATTTGGCTCAACAGGAACAGCAGTGAAAAGCAGATTAAAAATTCTGTGATGCTGTTGTAACACTCACTCAGCAAAATGGCAAGTGCCTGTGCTGTGATGTAAATGCAGCTTTAAGACCAAAGATATTAAATATGGAGATTAGGATGCACTCCACAGTGGAAGTCTCTCTAATTCAACCAGCCTGCAGTCACATTCTTCTCAACTTGCTAACCTTTTCAGAATTAAAAAAAAATAAGTTTTCTCTGCCTGATGCAATTGCTCTTATTAGTTTCTTCTTCCCCTTCTTCCTCTTTTTCTTCTTCTTTTTCTTCTTGCCTGCTATAGGGCATTATTCTTATTCTTTTTGCTTACCGTAGATATGTTTAGTAGTATTTACTGCCAAATCTCTCCATTGGGACTTGTGACCCCCGAGCGTCAAACCCATGGACTTGATAGCACCTTACCAGAGACACCTTAGCAGAGGCAGATACGCCCATTTCAGAAAATGAAAGTCCAGCCACGTGCTGGTTCTACCACACACTCATGCCTTATGGTGACTTCTTTAACCTGTCACATATTCACACCAAAGAAGCACCCTGGGCTGAGAATGAGCTGCTCTGCACCAATACACACTACCAAATGACCAAATGAAAACATAGCACACAGGATACTCTTCAATATACAGTGTCATTTGCATTCATTATCTACATTCTTCTCATGAAATTTAAGGGAAAAGTTGTTTGGTGAACATCATATATTCTGACAGTATATACATTATTTCTTCTGTTGAGATGATATCTTAATCTTTAGAGATAAAGCTGAAGAAAAGCTGGAGCTGACTGCAGAAGAAGATTATCTAAGAATATCAGCAGTTTCATTTGATGGCAGATTATCAGTAAGCTTTTTAAATAGCATCCTATATCACTATGCTTGACATTAGTCACTCAAGTAGATGGATTAAACATGATGTATACATAAATACTTCTTTAACTGCTGAAAAGTACATTTCTTCCTTCCTTTTCCTCTCATATGTCTATGTAAAGCGAGAAGGCGCCATTTGACATCACACATTTAAAGTAGCTTCACTTATTGGATTTGCAAGCAATATGAAAGGCAGGTATAATGCTATCATAGCCATAGCTATTCCCACAGGGTTTCTGTTTTAACATTCCATATGGCTGTTTACTGTAATGCTGTTTATAGTAATTACTGTCATCAGCATTACTTTGTTTTGCTTTTTTGCTGTTGAGATCGTCTATAAAAGGAGCGCTCCATATGATGTTGTATCACATTTGAAGAATAGCCTGATATCCCAAACGCTTTCACGTTCACCTTTCATTTTGTCCAAAGCCTCTGAAACCCCTGAACTGGCGTACATTTCCTTCCTTTACAAACACTGAGCATGGCAGAGCCCTCTGTGCACTGACTGATTGCACTGATTGCAAAAGGAAACCTAAGCTTTCCCTATAAGCTTTCCCTAAGATATCCCTGACTGTCCTGTAGCAAAATGACACTAGGCAGCGCT
>JAIFZK010000020.1:5315000-5320000 GCA_027481765.1 Tenualosa thibaudeaui | reverse complement strand
CTCTGTCTCTCTCTCTATTGTGTGTCTGGCAGCCTCTTGACCCTGGCCCAGTCCTGAGAGCACTCATGGTAATCCATGCTCAGGGCCTCAGGCCAAACTGGCAATGCTAACTTCACCACACACACAGACACACAGACACATACACACACACATACACACACACAGAGGGAGAGAGAGAGAGAGAGAGAGAGAGAGTGTCCCACCTAAGACTGGAACATTGCCATGGAAAAAGGTCGAGAGCCCTGGCACTTGAGGAGTTGATGACTCAACAGAGCTCCCTCAGTTTGGTTTCCTCATCTAGCTTTAGCGGCATTGTAAATGGAATTCCTCCAATAGTAATAATCATTTGCTTCTGTTTGCTTTGTAATTTTATGCTTGTTTATTTCTACTGCTTTGTCTTTAGGACGGGTCTCCAAAGGGACAAAAATAAAGTGAGGAGGAGAAATCATTCTCCTTCACATGACAGCTATTTGTGAAGTGAAAAAGAACAATTAAAACAGGACACAAAGGGCTTTATGATGTATAATTCCCAGCAGAAGGAAGGCAATCATGTCTAAAATTAAAAAGACAACCAAACTTAACCATGGCATCTGGTGATATTAATCACAGCTATTTTTACAGTCTGCTGTAAACAGAAGAAGACATTAATTCTCCATGCTAAACATAATGCCAGCTAATATTTATCACTGGAGTGCATGGAGTGAAGTTTCCTTATCACTTCACTATTCATTTAAAGAAATGTTACCATGACATTTTGGTTGGTCATGATACACTGTGCCATTGTGAATGCGCATGACAGCAAAAATCCTTGAAAATCCTTTTTATTGCATTATGAATGCAGCACAAAAATATGATCCTTTCGGTCATATAGGACTCGTTGTGTTCTTGCAGATGTATTGAGTCTTGTTTTTCAGTACGCAGGACAGAGAAAATGTTGTTTAAATGTATCCATGATGTTAAAATTCTAAAAAAGCTTTACCTTTCTATGAAGCCTAATGACTATATGCCAATGACTAAACTAGATGCATGTCTCCTAGACATCAAAACCTGGATAACTAATAATTTCCTTTTATATATATATTTATACACATATATGTATGCCCAAATTACACATTTGCTTTTTGATGTGTGAGCCTGGCCTAATTCACTATTTTCCTCTGTCAATTATCTTTGCTGAGTGTCATCCCTGCCTCATTCCGGCGGACTCCTCTCACCCTCCCCTCCTGAGTGGACTACAACCAACCCTACGGAAGGCTCCCCATCACAGAGGACCTTCCTGGACGCCGATGCTGGGCCCGACTCCCCTTCCTGAGGCTTTGTGATTGCCCCCCCACAATGGCGCTGTCAAATGGACCCTTACTACCCCCATGACCCATCTCATTCCTTTGAGTTTGTCACTATGCCTGGCCGTTGCTACATTGTCCAGCCAGAATTCCTGATAACCACCTACAGACTGACTACCATGTAATGTAAAAGTGGGATAATACTCTATTATGAACTATTATGAACCTTAGCTAAAACCATAGGCAACTTATAGTCTGTCATGGTTACTACTGATTGTAATTTTTCTCCATGACCCCTGGCAGTTGGGTTAGCCCCTTGAGTCGTGGATCTGCCCAAGGTTTCTTCCTAGATTAACTGTTTTTCCTTGCCCCTGTTGCTCTTGGGTGCTCCTTCTGTGAAGTGCCACGAGACAATACTATTGTAAAAGGCGCTGTATAAATAAAACTGAATTGAATTGTATTGAATTAAAAAAAATGCATTCATTATGCTGTCAATTAATGTAACATTTACTAGTCATGTACACAAACACATACACTATGTACACATCAACCATACAAGTGCACACAAAATACAGAGAAATACACTGAAACACAGGAACACAAACAAAAGCAGAGCGCACATATGGTTCAGTGACTCAGTAGCTTACCTCTATCTGGTGTGCTTCTGCCTTATGTGGTATCTCATGAAGACTGAAGGGCTGCCGCTAGGCTAGGAGAGACAGCAGAACTCCAGGTGTGTCATGAAGCTGGTGCCAGGTGGCTGAGGAACCGCAGGTACAGATGTCTGTCCACTAGCATTTGAGTTGGTAGCGTTTGGTAGATGACGGTGATTACTAAGATGGCAATAAAGAGTGCTGCAACTACTGAAGCCCCATCGACCTGAAGAAGGACCGGAAGAGAAGAAAGAGAGACAGAGACAGAGATAGTGTTTACTGTCATGAGGTGAGTCTTAGGACAGGCTTGACTATGATTTCCTGCCAGTCGTTGCACTGCTCCCTGCTCCCTGGACACATTGAGAAGAGACACCGTTTCACGTTTGCCCATACATCCACCTCATGAAGAACTGTTGCTCTGGAAAAATGACAACAGTACCATCTGTTTGTCAGTAAAGGAGCATCTTAATGACATACATGTCACCAATTAGAGGCAGAGTCAGTCAGTTTTCCATCTCGATCAGTTTGTCTCATTCTGGTGCACTCTTTCACAATGTAAGGATCACCACGCACTTACATTAAAATAATTAAAATATCAAATCATACATCCTCTACCCAATATAAACACACACATACAAACACACACACACACACACGCACACACATACACACACACACACATGCACACACACATACACATTTTTTAAAATTATTTTATGACAAATGACCTCACAGTTGGTGTCTTGTGAGAATATGAGCTTTTTTTATTGATCACCCACTTCACACACCACCTGCTTTGAAGAACAAGAACGAAAAAGGGAAAAAATATATATATGAAAACACAAATAAAACAAGGCCCCAGAGAATGAAGGTTCATTTGCATTCAACTTCACAAACAACTGCAAACAGCACAGAAACATGACAGGCTTTGCCATAAAAGACTGCCAGACCCTCAGACACCACAACATATATAAAAATAACACATAAATAAAAACAAACAAACACTGAAAATAAAGACGTTGTAGACCAGAGCCACTTCCGGAAGCTTCCAGACATACTGTAATTCCGAAGATGTCACCAAAGTTGGTGACATCTCAAACGTTCTCCCCCACCCCCCTCACATTCCTGTTCCCTCTGCACGACTAATTCAGGGCAGCAGCACACTTATTAAGTCTGCCAAATGTACACTTCATTGAAGTCCTGTGTTTTACCCCTTTTAAGCATCATCTAATGAGCGAAATACAGACCCTGCTTTTTCATAGCACTACATTGCACTGTTACCCTACATCAGGCCAATTATTTCTCTGGTGAGTGCCTCGAATATAAAATCTGGGGAGGCATGCCAATTTTTGTCATCTCTGTTTAATGGCGTGTTAAAGGGAATTAATATGCAGAAGTGTTAAACCTCACATTCATTATCTTATTTTTTGAATGTGTCTCATAAGGAAACAACTTGTCCGTTAACATGAGAGGGGTTTCTTCATAGTCGACAGAGAGCACTTTCTAAGGCTTGTGCTACTCTAGGGTGAGTATCATGACAGGGAAAGAAAGAAAAATGAAAGGAGAGAGAAAAACAAAAAACAAGTGTATATAAAACAAACTCCATTTCATGATCCTGGCCACTCAACTCAAAAACACATCAGCAATGTCTGTCACTCATCTCTCCCCCTCACTGGAAGGGCTAGCTAAACACACTAACAATCTCTCTTGTGTATTCTGGAGAACCAAAGAACTTTGTCAAAGCACTTTCTTAATGACCACACTCAGACATGACTTTATGATCAAATCTTATCCACTTCAGACCTCTAATATCAGGTGTGGACGCACTCCAATTGGATCAGAGATCCCTCCTTACAGCAATGAGCGAAACATTTAGACCTCGGCACCCCCCACCCTCACCCCCCACCCAGTAAACGAAACTGGGTTCTGGGTCTGGGTTCATAAAATAACCCTCCATCCAGGCCAGAGTGCAGCAGCACTGACACACATAGACTGTGCCCGAAATGGGTAGATAGTGACTTATTGCCTTGCTGTCTGCACGGTCTAGCAAGTCACTTGCTGTAGCAGGCATCAAGGCACAGACTAAAAGCTTTGCTTTGGTTGACCTAGCAAGATAGCTAAATCGGAAGTTTGTTTATTTCATTGTTGAGGAACCGCCAAGACACCTTTCTTCATAATTCAACAGCATTTTGCACTCTGAAGGCTGCATGAAAAATACTGAAACAGAAATACTGAAATACTGAAAAATACTGAACAGACATGAAAAATCTATGTTGCCTTCAAAACTGGGAAAAACAAAGGTACCTTTGAAGGCAGAATTGCGTGCCTTCATTTGGACATGCCTTGATAGCTTGATACCATGAGAGGCAGAGCACACTGAATCATCAAATAGCACTAGCCAGCTCTCCTCTCTCTCCCCTCTCTTTTCCTCTGCTGGGCTTGGATACATAGGGCTGGCTAGCCAATCTGTATGCACAGAGCTTCTGCATCTCTCTGCCATCTCTCTCTCTTCTCTTTCTCTCTCACTCTCTCTCACTCAATCTCTCTGTCTCTCTCCTGCTCACTGCTGGGCCCAAACTTCAGAGGAATCGAGCCGTCCAGCTGCGTCAGGAGGGAACAGACGCTGCTTTGTTACCGATGCTCCGTGGCCCCGGCCATCCCCTGCACCCTGAATGGCCACCCGCTCGCTTTGCCTCGCATCGTCTCTCATCTCAGTCATCAGAGGAGACCTGTCTGATTAGCAAAACAAAACCAGGAACGAGGGAGCACTGTGGCGCATCTTAATGTCTGTGATTGAGTGAGCGAGAGGTGCTGGAGTTGTTTGGGGGAGAGCGAAGGGAACGAGGGGGAGAAGCAGGGGGAGGTGGATAGGAGAAGAGAGGATTGGGGGTGTAGGGGGAGGGAGGTACCTCCAGCTCATTCACGGATGTCAGTGTTCTCCATAATCAACATTATGCTCTCCGGGGATACGCTAGCAGTTTATTATTTCTCTGCACCCGCATTAACATAACACTTAAGGTTCAGACGCACAGCCAGAATGTATTTCGCGTCATTATACAACCGC